>JADLZN010010483.1:0-43070 GCA_018155175.1 Sinocyclocheilus anophthalmus
CCCCAAGGCACAGCTGCAGTGGTGGAGTTCAACTAACAGGGCACAGATTGATTTATTTCGATTTCCAGTAAAAGCCTTTTGTGATGTTTTGCTTGGCACCCCCCAGCTCTCAGGTTTGTGTCCAGGCCTGATTACTCATCATCTGGAGCAGGGACAGACCTGTGGATGTCTTTTCTAGGAGAGGAGTGCAGACAGACTGACGGGGTGTGTGATTGATGGGGTGGAGAGAACTGGACAATGGAGGCGGTGGTGAGCTTGAGGTTTCATCTGTGGCTGGGAGGTGTTGAGAGACTCGGCAGGATAATGGCAGCGCCACGGGCGGCTGCTGACCCCCAACGCCCACAGCCAACCCGTATTTTTCTTAGCTTGTTCTACTCCATAAAATAATCAGCCCACTGTCAGGGTCTGTAATGTGGCTAATGTGTAGCTCAAGGGCAGAGGTGACCTTGCAACCAGGAGGTTAAATCAGTTTGGGTGCAAAAGCATATCTTCAGCGATATCGGTAGGGAAATTGTTTTATAAACAGTAGAAATTGTAGTACGTCGAAATGCTGGGTACTTATCCTTGCAGGTATCCGATTCATACTATCTTCGTCTAAACATCACACACGCTACATTAATTTGTCCAGCCTCTAGAGCACAAAAGCTCATCACCAATGTCATTGGATACCCCAACTTACGTCTAATCCTTCTTGCTTCTTCTAATGTAGACAGGTCGAAAAATTCCTTCATTTTCCAATAGTCCCTGGAAGCCCCGAAATATGACGCGATTGTGGTTTCCCTTTTTCCCCCCCCCATGACTTGTGTTCTCATTATGTCTGCTCGGAGGGAGTGGACAGCGAGCGAGAGGACAGTAATGTGAAAGAGCCACGCTGCCTTCCAGGGACAGCCCAACAGTGAGCCTGTTAGCATGCTGGTATTTTAATCACATCCTGTCATGCTTCATTTCTCCTTGAATATAATGTCCCCAACAAAAAAACAGACACACTTTCATAATTGATACGGCCGTAAGCATAAGGCGGCTATAATCAGCACATTGTCCACTTCAGCCATATTCAGACATGGCCTTATTAGTGTGGTCTGTGGCTATAGAGGAACATAAGGGCCGAGGGAAGTCTTTTCATCATAACCGGCCTAAACGAGCTGTCAAACATCCGGATGTTGCTTCTTAACAGAAGGAGCTCTGATTTGGAGAGCGGCGTCTAATAATGTTTGTATATTTTGGATTTTCATTTTAAGCCCAGTGAACTGCCGACTTCTAAACATTCGAAAATGCATCATCTTGTGTGTGGCAACTGGTTTGCATGGAGCACGAGTTGATTTAATGGTCTGGAGGTTGTTTAATAAACCTCAACCTCATGCTGCCGAGTTTCTGCGGGACTGTTGCGCATTAGGCACAAAGGGAAAGCTTTGTTTTATGCCACCACATGCTATAGGTCATGTTGTACAAAGCACAAGCAGACCTCCGTGAGAGTGACACGCAATGAATATCCATGAAGTGCGTGTGCTGATACTGAAATATCCTGTTTAAATAAGTATACATTAATTTAGCATTACGTGCTAATCGTGCTAATCACATTCTGCAGATTCACGGTCCTGTGGCAGCATCTGAAGTGCTGCGTGAATGACAATGACTGAGATGGCTCCAGCCAGGACAGAAGCTTCTTTGGAGGCGATTCACTCTTTTGAGGAATTAGCAGTGATAATCCTTTGGTCTGGCTAAATCTGCCGTCTCTGTGGCACCGCTAGGAGTCATTACACATGGTCTCCCGCCTTCCAGCCAGAGCTTAGTTCTGTGAATTGATCAAGAGTCACCATTCACATCCACTAATACTCATTCTCACCTTTCTAAAAGAAAAGCGGCAGCCCTAATGTTGTCTAAATGCATGTAGAATGGTAGCACTGTGGTTTTTGGGGTTGCAACATGATAAATATCATAGTACAGAATACATCAGAATCTGGTACCACCACAGTAGCTTTGCCTTTTTGTAAGCATATGTAGCGTCTGGACCACTCCAACACAAAATATATATTTTGTTAGCTAGATTTCACAATACTTTGTAACACCCCAGGACGCCAAACAAGACCCTGGTTTCATGGTAACCAGATACATTTACAACCTTGTGGAATGCAAGCAGACTCTCAGCTGCATTCTCCAGAAACAAAGGGTACAAATGCACAGTAGAAATTGAATTTTCTACTAATTAATTAATAGGAAAACCTTACTTTGAATGAACACACATATACTTCAGGCCATTGTGTATATTATTGCAGTTTTGTATTAATCTGTTGTATTATAAACTATTTTTATTCATGCTTACGATAAACCAATCATTCATATAAGTAACTATTTCATGTCTAGTATTTATGAATTCGCCTTCTTATGATCGAATCAAGTGTGTATATTATATGCTGATACTTATGCAACATATTGATGTTCTAAGAATTGGTACTAATTTGTGCCTCAACACTCCCGCGAATTACATATGCAAAATACCATGCTTACAGACAAATAGTCATAAAAATCCCCAGTATTTCCAACCTCCCTCTTGGGATTTCAGCCTTCCTCATTGGCCCATCTTGAGAGGCGTGAATCTCTTCAGGCTTTAAAGGCCACACTCCATGTGAACCGCGCAGTCGGTGGTTCGGTCAGAAGCAAAGATAAAGATGTGAGAAAAACGCTTCAGGATACCAAAGCATCTGTGCCAGGCCGGCCTAGTCCTTTCATCATCAATTGCATTCTGACGTCAAACTAGCTCCTTTTTTTTTTTCATCAACCAACTTCAGCAAGATATTGGGCCTTAAGATTGCATCGGGAATCTTTTTCAGACAGACTCGCAATTATCAAACTTAGTCGATTTAATTGATATATTAAGTATCAGTTACTCCTTTTTACAAGGTTTGTTTGAACTACGAATCTGACGTTTTCCCTCAGGTTTTAAATCTGTTGAATATGCAAAGTGTTTCATAAAATTCATTCTTTATGCCTCTTCCTATGCTGAGTTAAACTTTAACCCTTTCCTATACCCCCGGTAGGTGGGTGGTGTGTATGTGTATGTTAGACCTGTTTATGTGTTTATGTAGTATGTTAGCCTAGTTTAAGTGTTTATGTAGTTAATAAACCCTTACTTGTATCACACTTGACGTGTCATTGTTTGCTCATAACCGGAGTCAATAATAATGCAGATTTACGTTACAAACTTATAGAATTGTACAGTAAGAACCTGTCTTTTTTTTTAAATTTTTTCCCTTAACCAGGAAATTAACGTTCTTAGATTTGACAAGACGGTTGACCCTGAGTGGTCGGCTAAATATCTACAGTGGATCTAAAATATTAATAATTTATCATAATTAGTTATGGTTAATTATTCATATTTCCTGTTGTGAGCTAAATTCGCTACAGATTGGTGGAGAATGCGGGCATGATAAAACGAAAGTTATGAGTTTAAACACTGGCAACTTAAAAGTGTGTGCTTGATAGTCCAGGTTAAAATAGGGCGTGACTTGAGATGTCCTGTTGTGTCCCTGTTTGCTGGCTTGTTTAGATGCAGTTAAAGTGGGGGTTTGAATTGGTACTGTTATTATAATTGTGAGAGTCTTTATGTATTTCATGCTTAAATGGCATCGGTGTAAGGTTAATCTGATTTTAGCAAATAAACCCTAATTTCAGTATTAAAGCATAAATCTGTCTTGACAAAGCGTAAGTCTGAATCTCAGCTCAGCGGCATGTCCAAACTGTACCATAATGTAATATGCTTTAGTGAAGAAATCACAAAATTGCAGTATTGTTTAAATTGTTTCTTTGAAGAAGAAATCTCAGTACAGTTATATCAAGGTAGATTTGAGAGATGCTCCTCTTCCTACAGCATAAAGGCCTTATAGATTATAATTAGATCGAAGCAATTCATCTACACTTTGACTGTCTATATATAAGCCGAGCAACCTGGTGGTCATTATGTGTTTCACTCGCTGAGTGAATTTAAAGGTGTAATACTGTACTTTAGTGTGAGGCATACATAACTACATATATGTTTAAACCGGTTTTAACTTACAGTAAACACGTTTTGTAATTCTTTAAACAAGTGCAAGAAGTTTATTGTTGCATTAGAGAAGCACTCACCGAAATGCTTAGGTAATGCAACAAGTCTTGCAGGCTGAAAGCACCACGTTCTAAAACTGTGGGCAACTTTTTTAAAATAGGCAGACACTAAACTGTGTTAATTGTACTGGCATGCATTGGTTACCGTGACACCAACTTGTCACAGGAAGTGCTAACGTCACATAGCACAACACGCCATGTTGTAATCAAACCACCTGAAGCAGCTAAGCTAATACGACTTAGCATAGTTTCATTTTAGGTTAAGCTACTCAAATAGCTTTAACAATTAAGGGTTAACACTCTTTAATTGAAGCTTTTAACTACAGATTGTGTGTGTGCAGTGTGAAGCAATTTTAATTTAACCTAATCCCTGGTTTCTGATTTTTTTCCATTTCTCTTCCTTCTTTTTCTTTTTTTTCTATGTTTCTCAATCTTCAATATTTCTCAGCGAACTATTTAACTATCTTAGGTGTATCCTTCCTGGATGCTATTGCTTAGTTATTAGTTAATTAAATCTAAATTTAATTAATTCTTAACTGTCTATCGAGGAAAGACTTATTGAGGTATTGGGTGCTTTTAGTAACACTAATCACTAGTGCTGCTATTTGGTCCTAATACCAAATGATTACCCTTGTTTTTTTGTACTAGCAGTCAGCTAATTTTAAATATCCATTTACATGTTTGCCCCCTTGATGTTCTCTCTGACCTCAAAAGAACCAAGACTTTCTATTTTTTGATTTGTTTATTTCAAGGAAAAAAAAATCCTCATCTAATATAAATGCTCTCCTTTTCCTTCTGCTTTTCCCGTTTCTCCTTCACACCTCAGAGATTAAGCCTGTTGGGGAAACGTCAGCAAATTCTGAGTGATAATTTAACAATAATTTGACAGTAGTCTTAAATCATCAATCAAAATCCTGTTTACGTCCTTTTTAGCAAAACATATGCTGACCCAAAACTTTTTTAGCATTCACACTCTGTTTTGATTTTGTAGTAGTCTCTAGCCCTTACTCTCATCACCAGTGTGTCAAAACGGTGCAGATGCTCAGACTAACTGCCCAGAATGCAGAACAGAGAGGGCTGGCCAGGCGTCGTGAGGAACACCCCCTTTACCCAGGCCCGACGACCACCTACTGAGCCGAAAGCGGCTGGACGCGGAGAGGGGTGTGCCTCAGACTCAGGACTCGGGCGAGAGTTGTGGCTACAAAAGCTCGCCAAGGTCATCACCCTCCGTGGCCCACAACCTCATGGGTCTGAAACAGGAGGTAAATGATCTCAAGCAACAGATCACAGCGGTAGCCCACAAGGACCCCAGCAAAATGGAGTTACAGGAGGAAATCAATAGACTTCAAAGGCTCTGACAGCTGCTGAACAGCAAGAGCACCTGGAAAAGGTAGCCAGAAAGGACCTGGAAAGGAAACACCCACACAAAATTACTATTAAAGCAGCAAATTCTGAGCTCTTAGACAAAGTTTCCAGAATTGAGACTCTGATCCAGCAGCTGAACAACACTCAAAACAAACTTGACATGGTCCAAAGAGAACTCAGGTACTCTTATAGGCTGCGAAAAGAGACGCAGTGGGAGAGACACCCTTCTCCTGCATCCTCACTCAGCCGTGCAAAACTCCCTCAGGTGCACGAAGCTACGAAGGGGGGGAGCCAGCACTTTCTGCTTAACAACTCATCAGACAGACCCATAATACCTCCAGCATCCACAGAGAGGAGGGGGTCCCTTCCATGCATCCCTGCAGCAGCGCATGATGCGTCCCCCAGAAACTTTGACAAGCTAACCTGAAAACAATAGTTTCCTACTTTATGCTGTACGAGCAGTAATTTAGAACGGTGGAGTCGTTTTAACATTGCTTGCAAGCAGACCCAATAATCAACCTTATGTGTCTGTTTCATAAGTTAGTAACTTCTTCTCCATGCGCATACCAGTTCCTGATCAAAACCAGATAAAATTATAGTTTGAATGTACCTTCCTGCGAGCAGTAAGAAGTTTTCAGTGCTATAATGTGTTTAAATCGTATGATAATAAACTAACCTGACTTTAGCGAAGAAATCCAAATTTCTGTTGTTAGTAGAGGGTACGACTTTTCTGATGGGTAAACCTCAGATTAACAGCCCATATAAATGGTACCAGAATAAATAAGTCTGATCTTGGGCGAAGAAATCCCCATTTTCAGCACTGTGTATGTGATCTGAGCGATGCTCCTCATTTCAATGATTTAAGGCCTTATTATGTGTTATGTATCATTGTATTCATATCGACCCACTCATGTGAAACATTTACGTAACTCTTATACATGCGCGCACCAGGTTCTGAATATAATCAGATAAAACTATAGCTTGAAGGTGCCTTCCTACAGGTATTAGAAAGTTCCAGTGCTATAATGTTTTTAAATCGTACGATAAGCAACTAACCTGACTTTAGCGAAGAAATCTTAATCCGCTCTTCATTTGGTTTGTGGAGCATTAAGTCTATTTTCTTGACACGCAATCTCAATTAGCCAGCTCATATAACGTACCAAATGAATCGGTCCCCTGATCTGGGGCGAAGAAGCAGTCCCTTTTTCAAGCCCTGTCGTGTAGGTGATCTGAGCTATATCCTCATTTCATTATTTAAGTGCCGTATTATGTGTCTTACGTAGTCATGTATTTCATTAATGACGTCGCTCATAGTTTGAAAACATTTACTGTAAAATTAATCGTGGTTATTCTAGTCGTATCTCAACTACGAATCCACATTCGCATTGTGAAGTGAAATGTGCTTTTTTTGAGTAATTAATGAATTTTGTATGTGATCAATGCTCTGGTTTCCATGCATGCTCACAGCAGGCAAGTCTGCTCCACCGCACCTGTTTGTTGGGAGCTTGCCTTGGTCCCTCCTAGTAACACACGTCCCCCGAAGCGTGAACCAGATCCCTTTTCCGGTTCAATCTGATAACAGCACACATTTCACAGACCTTTGTGTAAACAAAGAATTGCGTGTAACTGACGCTAACTCTTAAGCTAAGCCCTTTTCTTCAACTGCTAGCTGTTAGCATCTGAATAACACTTAGATAGGCGTGTAAAGTGTAACTTTCTAAACACACCTCTCTCTCCCTCTCTCTCATCCCCTCTCTCTCTCTCTCTCTGTCACTCCTGGTGTCACTTCCTGTTGATTCCATCCACAGTTCCCGTGGGACCCCCCACATACTGGGTTTTACCTTGGTGTTATTGTTTATTTTGTTTGACTTATTCTGACCGACTACCTCTTTTTTTTTTTGCATTTATTTACATTTGTTTAGCACGAATGTACTAATTCAGCTAAATTGATTTGTATTAATTTTGAGATTTAATTAAATCAATTTTATATTTTTTTATATATTTTATCCATTTTTATTTTATTTTGTTTTTATTTACCTTTCCCCCTTTTAAATTTCCCCTACAGTGCATCTTAGAGACCTCCCCCTTTTTTTTTTTTTTTTTTTTTTTTTTTTTTTGTTGTGTTTTTACTTTTATCTTATTTTAGTTTTTTCACCATCACCTTCGTCGTTTTTGGATAGGATTACAGTATTTCGAGCAACTGTTGTTTCCTTAGCGAGTTATACAGGTTATTAGTAGCATAATCTCTGTTTCCTCTCTACTTCTCCTCACGTCTCAGTGCCAGGCCTAATACATTGAATGGCAGCTACCATTCAACACAATGTAGGGCAAGATAGAAATAGGAACAATTCCCACTGTTTCTTTTCCTTTTGACGAGGTATTTGGTGGGTCCCTGCTAGTTTAGCTAACAGCCTACCCCTAGGGTTATGAAGTCTATTGCAGAATCACACACAAGTGAAACCTGCTTAGACATATCTCTTCTTGACCCCACTAAAATAGGTAAAAAGGTTTCCATTTTTTTTTTGAGTTAATCTATTTTATTTTCAGTTTTCGTCATAGTGACCAAACCGTGAACATCAGTAGTATAGCCCCGGTCATCAGCGACCCCTGCTTACGGCCCTCACAGAAGGTATACTCAATACTCTTTTCCTTTGTTTCACTGGAAAACCAAAAAAAAAACATTGCACCTTACCTATCACTAGCTGCCTCCCACCACTAGTCATACCTTACAACGGCCTCACAGCCGTTCCCCTAGAGATAGTTTTTAACACACCTCGTACGTACCTGCATGTAACTGCCCGTTGTGTCTCTCTTCTCTCTCTTCTCCTCTGGTTGTGTCCCACAAGTGTGCCAGTATGGTCCGCAACGTCCATCACCCTTAGACAATCCAGACCATGGCTAACTCTCACCAGGACCACCTGGAAACTCAGTAGAGCACTGTAATGTACATCATTCAGCTCAAAGCAGCCAACTACCTGCGATGGCAAATAAAGGAACAGCGAGACTGCGACATATGTGAACACCTGACTAGCATCATCCTCTCCTCTGCCCACACCTTCAAGGGCCTCAGACAGGAGGTATATGTGCTGAAACTGCAAGTCACAGAATTCTACAGATAACTGACACCTGCTCAACGAGAGAAAACACAGAACAGATGCAAGGAACCTTACATAATGCTGCAACAGAAGGAAATCACCAGTCTTAAGGAGGCTCTAACAGCTGCTAGACACAAAGCGCCGCTGGAAAAAGCCATCACAAAGGACTTGAAAAGAGAACTGTTTCACAAAAAGTCACTCTTAAAAACAACATATGAGGAACTAAATGAGAAAGACACCACATCTAAGGCCTTACAAGGCCACCTGCATTCAGCCAGAACTGAGGTCCAAACCCTGAATCAGCAATTAAAGAGGAGCTTGACATAGTTCAGAAAAAAATCTAAACAGTCCTACCGACTGCGCATAGAATTAAGCAAAAGACAGCCGGCTGAACATCGGGCGCCAGCAGTGCAAGCCCTCCACGCCTGTGCACAGCTACGAAATGGGGGAAAGGGAGCCAAAGCCTTCTGTTTGACACTTCACAAGTCAGCTCCCTGAGAACCTCTGCAGCTGCAACAAAAAAAATTTTCAGGCGAACCGAAGCAACTCAACGAGGTGAATTCAGTGTCACAAATTAACTGAAATATGCTTGCAGACAACAAGGCGAACAGATAGGGAAAACACGAATCAGAACTTCCCCTGGCCAGCAGGCCCCCCCCTCAGCCAAGAGTTTGAACCTGCGAGTGGGGGGCGAGAGCCCACTGTTCACACGTCACCAACCAGCAGCCACAAGGGGGTGGGGCAGGGACCTTTCCAGAGGATCACTGCAGACACACACACCGTTTGACCCCACAGACCCCAACGAGCTGGTCAGAGACAACACATCTGGCAACCTAACTACTCTCAGACCCAGAGTCTGAACACGTACTGATCGCTGCCCCAGACACCAAGCAGGGCCGGCGTTGAAACTCCCCATGCTTACTACCACAGACTTTGACAAACTTACTCCAAAGCTCACAATTACCCTGGGATGGCGGAGGACACCAGCTGCAAGAAGTCATCTAGGCATTAGGGCCTGCCGCACAATGCCTAATCAACAACTGCGTGACCTGACACAGAAGGCCTTTAACATGCACAAGGCCTCCACTAAAGGTGTTTTTCAAACCCCACTGATTCTGAACTTCACGACTCAGAATCCAAAGCGGGCATCAGAAGGCACCCAGCATTGCCACAATTCAAAACCCTTCTACAGAAAGCCCCTAGCCAGAAGATGACAGAGCCATCACCATGGCAACAGACCCAGGTTCCAGACCAACCACTGGGAAAAGGCATCCTCATCCTGCAAACACCACGGTATGTCCAACAGCAGTCCACCACAACATCCTCCTCCACACAACGGAGGCTACACAAGGACAGCTGGACACGCCTACTTCTGGGTTACAGGAGCTGCTGACACTCGCAAAAGAGCTCCTTGAACAAAACTCAACTAAGGATTATTGAGGAGGACAAACCTCTGACTCCTTGCCTGCTGCAAAACAGCATCAGGCCCCTCCAAGGGAGGAGCATCCATTGAAACCGGTCGACACCCCTAGAAGCTGCCAGACAACGTTGGATTGAGCAGCGTGCCCACATGCCCAACAGCGAAAGCTCTACCAACACAACTCAGGCAAGCTCAAGTCGGTGCCACCACAAGAGCCAAGTGACACCGCAAACATCGAATTTCTAGTGACGTTGAGCAAAGCAGAGAGCTCACAACCACCTGCCGCTTTCCTGCCATCATCACTAGGTCAGTCAGAAATTCTCTACACACGACAGAATCTCCATAACAGTTCCCGGCAAACCCTGGAACCACCTGCACTCTCACCAATGAGAGTCTAACCCGGCTGTCCCACATAACGGGTACCACAGATAGCCTACTGGCCAACAACATCAACAAAAACATCCTACCAGGACTAACTCACTTCAGGATGACAGGAGACACAGCCTCGACACCTGCTGCATAAACTCGAGGACCCACACCTTGCTACAGCCTACATCACCACAGCACTCCACCTGACAGCTCCATCACGGCAACAACAGCCAGAGAGCCACCATTGTCTCCCAGCCGTGAGTGGCAGGTGTTTGTTCGATTGTTCTGCACCTTTGACATCGTTCGTTGTTGTCTATTCTATGGACAACAGTGTTCGAAAGGGGGGAATTTGTAGCGTTTGGACCAATCAAACACACAATATTTATTTTGTTAGCTAGATTTCACAAATATTTTGTAACACCCCAGGACGCCGAACATGACCCTGGTTTCATGGTAACCCGATACGTTTACAACCTTGTGGAATGCGAGCCGACTACTTAGCTGCATTCTACAGAAACAAAGGGACACAAATGCACAGTAGAAATGGGACTTTTCTACTATTAATTCATAGGAAACCCTTCTTTGAATGAACACCCATTTTCTTCAGGCCATTGTGAATATTATTGCTGTGTTGTATTTAATCTTTTGTATTATAGACTATTTTATTCATGATTACGATAAACCACTCATTCATATAAATAACTATTTCATGTCTAGTATCTATGAATTCGCCTTCTTATTATCGAAACAAGTGTGTATATTATATGCTGATTCCTATGCAACATATTGATGTTCTAAGGATCTTTACTAATTTGTGCCTCAACACCCCAGCGAATTACATATGCAAAATACCAAGCTTACAGACAAAGAGTCATAAAAATACCCAGTATTTCCAACCTCCCGCTTGGGATTTCAGCCTTTCTCATTGGACAAGCCCATCTTGAGATGCGTGAATCTTTGCAGACTTTAAAGGCTGTACTTCATGTGACCCGCCCAGTCGGTGTTTCGGTCAGATGCTAAGATGAAGATGTTAGAAACGCTCCAGGATACCAAAGCTCTTGCCAGGCTCCGGCCTAGTCCTTTTCTTTCATCAAGTGATTCTGACTCAAACTATCTCTTTCTCATCAACCAACTTCAGCAAGATCTTGGGGCCTTAAAGATTGCATCAAGAATCTTTTTCATACAGAATCGCAAGTATCAAACTTAGTCTTACTAATTGATACAATAAGTATCATTTGCACCTTTTTACAAAAGTGTTTTTGAACTAAGAATCTGATGTTTCATTCCTAGGTTTTAAAGATCTCTGCTGAATATCAAAATGGTTTCCAAAATGTTCATTATCCTTATTTCTCTTCTTAGTTGGCTAAAACTTAACAACCCTTTCCTATACCCACTGGTAAGGTGTGGTGTGTGGTAATGTGTATGTTTTGAACCGGCTTAATGTGTGTGTGTATGTGTATGTTAGACTTGTTTAAGTGTTTATGTATTTAATAAAACCTTACTTGTATCACACTTGACGTTTTCATTGTTTGCTCATAACCGGAGTCATTAATCATGCAGATTTACGTTACAAGCTAATAGAATTGTACAGTAAGAAAGTTATTTCCTTTATCCAGGAAATTAACGTTCTTAGAATTGACATGACGGTTGACCCTGAGTGGTCAGCTACATATCTACAGTGGATCTAAAATATGAATAGTTAATCATAATTAGTTATGGTTAATTATTCATATTTACTGTTGTGAGCTAAATTCGCTACAGACATAATCCTACATTCCAGTGTGTTTTTTTTTTTTCACAAACCAGTCAGCACAAAAGAATTTCATTGATCATGTCAATCACAGTGCTGATTGCCTTCACAATGCTGAAACAATATTAACAACAGTAATAAACTATACTAACCTTTAAAGTTGAAACCTTACAAACTGTATTCAGTTGGTAATACATCCTCATAGACATCATTACTGTTTGTCACGATTAGATCCATCCATGATTTTTCTGAAGTCTGAACTTTTGACTCCATGATGAAGTTGACCAATGAAATCAGCTTCAAGCTGGGCTTTGCACTTAACTGGTTTGGGGGGGAAATTGTGCATCTGCACGACTTGTTTCTGGCATTAGAGCTGTGCTAGTATTGCTATTTTGTTTGCCTGTGTTTTGTTGCTCATCTTGGTTGGTTCTTGGGTTTCAAACCAGCTATAGGCTAATGTGCAGTTTGTTATAACTTTTTTTCAGCATCTGATGAGAACCAAACTGTTTCATGGTTTTCAAAGAACTGAGTAAAATGAGCAGTGATAGTGGAGGGCGTTTTGAGAAGCCGTTTTGTACATCTGTCTGTCAGATGGCTGTGAGCTATGAGAAAGTCTCCTCCATCCAGTTTCTTCACATTGTGATTTAAAGGTGGACATTATTTACAGTGCAGACAGTACAGAGTCTCTTAGTCGACTCTCAGTGCATTAGCCCCGCTGATCCAAAGAGACTCGCTCAAACCTTGGTTTTACTTATGAAAATGCTTTAAATTACTTATTGTATTATTGCTATAACAATTTAAGTGAACATTTTAAAAATGCACATGGATTACAAAAGGTTTTAGTGTCCTAAAACTTTAAGTCCACATGTTCTCAGTCTTTTGTCCCACTGTAATACTGACAAACACACTTACTCTACATAGACTTACAGTTCCCCTTGATGCAAAACCAATTAATTAATCACAATACCACTATTATAACAGCTGATGAAAGCTTATCATGCTGAAGTCCCATGGCACTTGTCATGTAGATGCTTTTGCAGCAGAAAAGATGTACGCTTCAGCAGCTCGTCAATTCTGACATATCTAGAAATGTTATCATTCCGGTTTTGTCAAACATCCTTAAGTCTTGTGAGGACGTTTGAGATTTCCCTTCATCCTCTGAGCAGAAAATAATTCCCAGTTTTATCCTCTCGGATATCCAAGATAGCCTTCAGAAATGATTGAAAATAAATTGAGGGTTTATGGGTATTTTTAGGATATGGAGCTCATCAGAAGGCCGGAAGAAGTGCACCCTGCTGGGTTTGCATAAGGGTAGGAGTTGCTTAACACTAAGCAGATGCCCGAAATCCATATCTTGGAAAAGTGCAACCATGTGATGAAGATGAGGGACAAGGGGGAGCAGGAAGGGTCATTTCAAAGTAGCGTTATTATAAGTGAAAGAACGTTGAGCTGGCATACACGGGTGCCTCAAGGAGATCCAACATGATAAAGAGCACTGTGATCAGGTCTTCAGCATGACAGAACACTTCTCAGCTGGAAAGTAAGGTGGTGGAAACCATTATAATGCTCTTAAAGCGTCTCTGACCGCGGTTAGCGTAGCGCACCGGGATTAAAGGATTCTGCGCCGTTGTGATAAAGTTGGAGGCTAAGTGCATCAGGCAGAGCTCTGGTTTGGGGGGCCATTATGGGTGCGATTCCCTTACGGAGCTATCTTTAACCGATTATGGGTGTCAAAAACATTTGAGCCAAGGAGATTTCACCGCTCCCATGGAGTCTCCACATCTTGCAGCGATCTGCAATTTTATTTGTGCCCCTGTTATCATGTATGCCCTTGTACATCAGACTGGGATAAAAGAGCTAGTGAAACCGAGGGTTAGTAACCCAATAGATTGCAGTTTAAACAGCACCTATTGTTCCCATAAGAGTTTTATCCACTGGTGATGATGAACACATGGCCTAGAGGCGACATGGCGCAACTTACATGGATCAGCTTCATTATACCAGCCATGCAGCTTTAACTCAAACAAGAGAATGTGTCTTTTCCTATGCTTACCTCTGCTGACTGGAAAAAAGAACAGCAAGATTTAATTTGCCTAGCTAGTCATGTAATTTCTATAATATGTCGCAGTCCATTTTCTGGAGGGAAAAACAAGATTCCTTTTTGGACTGGTTATTATTCATTTGTAAGTCCTACATGGTTAGTCATTTATTCTTTGGTGCATGGGGGGGGATGGCTTATGCATTACTGTTTGTCTCCGTCTAACAAGAAAATCGATCTCTCTCATTGAGCCCAATTCATTGCCCAGCCCGCAGTCGGCAGCTATCCCGTTCATAGGCAGCTTGCGCTTGGGGGGGGGTCTTTATCTTTGCAAAGGTGTTTGTAAAATGACTCGCTGCGCTGCCCAAATCCTCCCCAATTATGAGTCGGAGTTAAAATGATCCCCGGTGACAGCTCATTACCATCAACCCATTAACCGGCAGAGTTAGATCATGCGAATTCTAAGGTTGTAATTATTGGCTGCCAAACAAAGTCCCACATGCGCTCATGCGCAGGCTGGCTCGGCAGCAATAAGGCACCAACCGGGAGGGCAGAGAGCAGACCTGGAGAGTTTATTTATATCATCAGTTCAATTACCGCTGGTGAATCGGAGCCTTAACACAGCCATAAAACAAAGCCATAAAACAAACAAAAAAAACAAACGTATTTATGCATGTGAATTAAAAATGAGAACAGAAAAGGACTCGAAGGAAAACGTGACGCTCTATAAAAATGATATCAAACTCCAAGTTTTGTTCTTTTATTTATAAGTGTCAGCTGTTTCGCGTTTCCTAAATTGAATGGCTTGAACACATGAGTATTTGAAATTAAAAACAGACTCATATTTTTCTGGGTGGAGCACTGGGATCCTTTAGGAGACAATCGAAAAGAGGATCTCAAGGTCTCGGAGTCTGTTTCGAATCTGCCACAGTTAACTTGCTGGAAAGTGTTCTTAACAAATTTTGCGGTGTGAGAGCACTACAAAGACAAAACCAACCAGAACACCATCGCCTGACTAAAGCAAACTTCCTGATTATGTTTCTGGTTTGTTAGATATATATGCACAGTGCCAGTAGATGATGTTCTTGAAAATTGCCGACTATGGTCAAGGCCACTACGCTTGCTTTGTCAGCATATAACCAACTTCTTCTGGCTTTTTTATTTGTATTTTTTTTTTTTCATTTGGTCAACATATCAGTACAGATGTTTAGCAGGATATTCTAGGGTTAGTGTTAGAGAATACGTTAAATAATTTAACATTGCCTCTTAACGATTTTGGTGTCCTCAATATTTTAGCACTTCTAAGAGGAAAATAAGTTTTGGAAAAGAAATAGGCAATTTAATTGCCAAATGAAAGAACGAGGTGGCAATTGCAGAAATGCAATCCAATAATTGGCGCTTAACTAAACGGATATTAAATACAGTAATAATAGGCTAAACAACAAAAAAAAGTGGGTGACACTACATCATTAGCTATTCTGTTTTTTATGAAATACCAATGTTAACCAATACATATGATCATCATTCCTCCAAATAGTTGTGTAAGGTGGGCAAACCAGACAATGGGTTTTATGCAATCTCTTGTATTTAATGGCAGTAACTTTCACTGATGTGGCCATCTCATGAGATTAGAAACTTTTGGCGCCGAAGCGTTAACTCTTTATCGTGTTTGTATGGGTGTATCTTGGAGAAGAGCGTTATTAAATCAGTTTGGGTTTTTGAGGCTTAGCAATATTAAGAAACTCAGTAAGAACTTGCCAAGTGGAGTTGGGTTTAATTAGCATTCCGGTCTCGCAGAATCAGCCTCAGAGCCAACGAAGGGGAACGCCGGTTGACTCATATTAAGAGTTCATGTAAATGGGTCCTTGCTTTATTTTGCACGAATACGGTAGCTATTGAGCAGCAGGGTTTGGGGGAATTGGTCAAGCGGCGAGAAATCCTCTTGGCTGAAATTGACATGAGCTTGCAGGGATGTGGTTAAGGGGGGGACAGAGAGAAAGCCCCTCTCTTTTTCACTTTGGTCATCAGACATGGTTACGCTCTGGTTTCTGCCTGTCTGTCATTTCTCTAAGTGCAAACAGATCCCTGTTTGGTTTCCAAAAAGGACCAAGACGGCAATACCGATTCCAGGGACTCTGTAAGGGTCCTCTCTTCAGCGATTAGTCTTCTCAGATTGAATGTGGGTGTGTGGGCAGTTGTACGTGTGTGAGGTTTGGACTGCTGGGAGATTTGTCTTGGATGAAATTTAAATTAAATGAGGAGTTTTAATGACTTTGTTTGCAAAACTCTGCAAAGCCATCAGGCAAATGGCACCAGGCCCTGGAGGCAGTACTGAGGATGCTTGTCCCTCCAAAGTGGAGATTCAGAGAAACATCTAGACGCTCTAAAATCACTGTACTTGTACACTAAAGAAAACTTGTAACATCTTAGGAACTGGCTTATGATCATACTCAGTGTGGCATGTAAGTTAATGCTGTTGTAGAGAGAGCAGATTTGTTGTCATGTGGCTTCGCCAAACTTTATTGTCTCTTTCATCATTGTCATTGACGTAATATAGATTATAGAAAAGGACAGGAAGCTATGATGAGAAACAAAGTGGAATGGGCGATGCAAGAGCGCGCATTGCCTGGCATGAGCACCCCCCAAGCAAAGGGAACAAAACAGTCGCACACGGGCTCGGTGTTTCGGAGCCTGTGAGCCATTTGGTGACACATATAATTGGGAAATTTAAATTCAGACACATGCAGAAAGGAGTGATTATAGCAGTTGTGTCAGGGAAAGGTTGTTAACCTTGTGGGTTACTAGTCTGATGTAGCAGGACAGTTTATGGATGGCCAGGTGGGGCCCTGGAGGTCTTCAGCTGGAAGAGAAAGCCTGTGACCTGTGAAAACAGCAGGAAGGTGGATGCTGCTGTCGTGATCATGGATAACCTTGACTTTTGACTTTGGCCACCAAGAGTGCAAGTCTAATTTTTCCAGCTGCTGCATTACACAAGTCTGACCAAAGTGCTCAGAATTTAACCTGTAGTGTTTAGCTCCATCTGTTTCAGGGATATTGTAACTTTGGAAATGTTACTAGTTCATTTTGTTTTTAATTTTGTGTTTTGAATATCAATTTTATTTTTATTTTGTTTATATTTTGAAAAATTGCAAATTTTGGTTTAAATTTTTTTTTATTTGTATCTCTTATAATTTTGACTCATATGATGCCACATGACAATTTATTAAAGTGAACTGTGAGTTTGGGTCAATCAGACTGCCTCTTGTTTATTTTTTATTTTTTTGCGTATTTTTGTTTTGTTAGAATATACCATATACTTCAGGCTTAGAGATTAATTAAATATGACCCAGCATTGTTAGAGGGAAAAAAAATTAATATTAAAATTAAAATTAAAATAACAATTAAAATGAATATACAATAAATAAATACAAATTTTTAGACATTTATTTATAGGTTTTAGTTTGTATTTTAATGTACATTTTACAGTTTTTATATTATGTTCTTATTATATAATATAACATATTATTTCCTGGACTTTTTGGTCTTCAGCCAATTTTTATCATGATACACTAACCATTTAATTTAACACATAAAAGTCATAAAGGAAAATTGCACAAACACTTCTCAATAAACCTGGTCTTTGATCTCACGCTTGTGTTTCCCTGAATAAAAACACAAGCATATGCCCTTCACCCTAATGCACACACACACACATGCTCACATATTCCCTCTGCCCTTTCATTATGCACACACACAAACACTCCTCCCACCTCTGTCATTATTTATCCACACACACACACACACACTCACAGCACTACACCTTCTAACCAAGGCACAGCTCATATTCCCCTACAGGTTGCATATATTCAAATACAATAGCAGGCCAATTCTGCAGCTGACAATTGCAGGTGAGCAAGTCCGTTCCCTCAGCGCTCCCAGCTCAATTCCCTGAGTGCTGTAATCACTGGCCCTTGCTCCCACCTCTGTATATGTCTGGCCCCGAAGCTATGATTAACTTAATTCCCATATTCGCTCTCCTTGAGAAAGCTTATATAAAAGCTCACGCTCGTAGCGGTCAAAGCACAGAAGCACCCACAGCATGACCAGATGGAACCGCTATAAAATGCAGTCCGAGGAGGACTGCGTGAATGTGGCGGTTTGAGAGACACTTGTTGTAGCGTTCTTGCGGTCCGTCGCGGAAAGCAGAATATGTAGGAGCTAATGGGGTCTAAGGAAGGTGGAAATGTGGCCTGAGGGGCTGCAGCCGGCGTGAGGGGCCCTGATTTATGATCCAGCACATAAAATGCTCAGTAGTGCCACGCCACAGCTGAACTCAATTTCAGCCCGGGCTCGGGTGTTAACAAGGGTAGACAAGCTATTTAGCAGAGGTTTAACACCACCACGGGCTGTTGTTCTTACAGTAATCTGCATAGGCCATTCCAGAGTATCCCAGCGCACCTGGTCGAGATTGTCACGGGGCGCGTAAGTTTGAACGGGGACAGAGTGTTAAAGTCATCGACTCAAACGAATCGCCTCGACTTCCTTCTTAACCCTAAACCCCCCCAGCCAGGCCATGTGTAGGCCCTCGGGGAACCATATATTTAACTCTGGAAGGGATGCTGATGTTTATTTAAATACGGCCTCATCAGTGGGTCTTAATAAATCAACCTGCCTTCATGATGTCATAATCAGTGAGATCATCCTCTACAGAGGTGAAATTCACCATCTATGGAACATTCCACAGGGGGGCTTGACTTACGGCCCTTGGGAGCCACACACACTGATCAAACCGGATAATGGGGAAAAATAAACCACCGCAGTCAGATGTCATATTAAGCAGCCGCCGTGGATGGAAGGGCACAGGCTGTGTGGGCAAGGCCATTTTTGGCTGCACATGACCTCATTGTGCCAATGTATTCCCAGTAGGCACAACAAAGCTTCGTGATTAGTTTATAGTCCAACGATTTCCACTTTCCAAAGCACGAAACAAAAGTTGTTTTTCAACTCTAAATGACCATTTATTTTTCTCTGAATGATTATAGCTCAATTTCTTGCTCATCAGGGCTGTAATGGAAGGAGGACGAGAGGAACTGGGCTGAAGCTCAAGATTCACAAGGGAAATAATCATCGCACGGCCTTATATTTGATCAGCGCTAAAGGGCCCAAGGTTTCATGTGTAATTTCTTATGGTTTATACATTTAGCAGCTGGAAGGCTCATGGGTAGGATCTAACCATCCTTTAGACTTCAAATTCTTTGCTCGCAGAGAGACAGAAACCAAAGCCCGCCGGTTATTGTTGGAATGTGTAGCATTGAAAAGCGATAGTGCTGGCCCTTGAGTGACGCCTAGAAAACAAACAATTACCAATGAGCGACGGATGATAGCGCATCTCCAAGACTGGAAAGACAAGAGCTAACAGCCGGTAAAAGAGGAAGCCAGGCTGGCAGCGCAGGAAATGTTGTGTTTATGCAGAAGGTGTTTTAGCTAAATTAAGGGGTAGTTACAGCAGACTCTTCAGGATAGCAGTTACAGCACAGGGAATATGGGCAGCACAGTAATTGTCACTGATACGGTACCCTCAAAGATACACTTGTGCGTGTTATCTACCGCTAAAAGGTGTATTTTAGTACATATTAGGTACTAATGTGCACGCTTCAGGGGTTCAAAGTTGTCTCTATGAGGGAAGGGCCCCTGTAAAACCTTTGTTGTACGTTTGTTCCATATGTTAATCAAACTGCTGCTTTTCTAACAATGTGGTTATTTTTGACAGAATATTTACATTTAGTCATTTAGTAGACGCTATTATCCAAAGCGACTTACAATTGGGACAATAGAAGTCAATCAAAAAACCAGACAAAAGAGGGGGCATAATCTGTAATATGGTGAGCAAGTCTCGTCATAGTCTAATGCAAGTACACATATGTAAAACCTGAGGCAGTGCTCACTGTACTCCTAATGGCATGTCTTTTGATCGAAGGAAGATGACAAAAGCCATTTCTGGGGTCAATCCGCATTCCACGCAATTTCGCAGTTGTCCTGCTTTGAATGGCAAATGAGAGTTCTGGCCTAGTGCCTGCTCGGGCACGGCCCCATCGCGGTTGTGTTGCTTATGTAGATGAAACTGCCTGGTGTCTGATAATGGCCCGTGGCGTCTCACATGGCAGCGCCGTGCTAAAGACACCATGGTGTAGGTGGCGAAAGCAAAGCGGGAAAACGACAGCGGTCTGCGGTGCAATACTGCAGAAAGGGGACTAACGGTAACAGCCTTGCAGTGTTGCTTGTTTTATTAATAGAAGTGGCCGATAGTGAACAGAGCGCTGTGTCTTTGTTTATCGGCAAATTGGTGGGAAAATGAGAGGGAACGCTTTATGCTCATCCTCCACTGCCAGGACAAATGAAGCACAGACAGTTGAGTAACAGAATGTAAATACTGTATAAAACTACAGCTCCCTTTGAACTGCAGCATCTGCATAATCGTCCATCTCTTTAGTTGATTTCATGTCAGTTTGGTCGGTTCCCATGCAGAGATTTCTATTTGTTTCTATGTGTTTGTTACACATTAACACTTTTTTTTTTTTTTGCTATAGGGAATCACATATATCACTACCATGTTGGTTATTGACGTACAGCATGATCGATTTTTAGTAATTTTATTTACTTATCAATATTGATCAATATTGGGCATTTAATCATTCATGCTTGTTTACTCTGTTGACCTTTGCCATCTTCTTCTGAAAGTTAATATATAAAAATGCCAACAATTTACTAACACAGTTAAAAGTAATCTTTAGCAAATCTCAAAATAAATATCTATTTTTCACACTGTGGGCGTTCTAATGTTGTGCGAAAGCTTAGTACTTGGCATTTCTGAATGGTAATTCTAAGCTTTTAGGTTTTGCATTTTCTTATTTACAGTCAACAGCAGTATTGAAAAATTGAGTTATTATCATCGGTTATTGTCGCACGAATTGATTTTAAGCAATCTCAATTCTCGCACTATCAACTGTGACTTTTGCCTCATACAGCTTCGCTGATTATTGGGCTTCCTTATTAATATTAATAAGGTTAGTTGTTACGTTATAGTAGAATAAAGATGTCAAAAAAAAAAAAAAAAAAAAATGAACATAAAATATGGTCTTGCAGAATAAGGTATTAATGTTTGGTTTATAAGTACTAATAAATAGCCAATAAACTAGTAATATGCATGCTAATAAGCAAAAAGTTCATAGTGAGAATTGGTCCCTAAAATAAAGTGTGCACATCAGGTTATTTATTGGTTATTGACGCATAAGCATGAAAATAAGCTATGTGACGGCTATTGGTTATCAGACAGAATTTGAATGCATTGGCATCAGTATTTTTTCCCATCTGCAGCAGCCAGTGCTGCATATCCTGGTTTTTCCCAGCTTCTGTGGTTAGGAAAACAGTCCCAGCGTCTCTCTCCCTGCAGATACCAACTGCCACTGTCTGGCTGAACTTTCAGTGTGTTAATGTGGTCACGCTTGTGGGTAAAGGTGGAGGCTTCCAAGGCACCATACAGCCTCCTACATCTCTCCACCAGAGATTAATTTATTGATTGGTTAGTTCAATGGTGGAGAGAAGCCTGGGGGCTCCATCTTGTGGTCAGGGATGCATCTGCATCTTTTGTTCTCTCACTCTCTCTGTCTGTCTATCCCACTAGCCTTCCTCCTTGTTCTTTGTCTTTTATTGTTCTCACACACATTCTCACGCTACCATAAATGAGCCGGAGAGTAATAATTGACAGATACATTGACAGATACATTGAGATTCAAGACAAATGTACTTCCCATGCTGTGTAAAACTACACCTTTAAGAAAAAAGAAAACTGGAAATGGTTTAACATTAAGCACGTTAATTAAGCACTTAAGTCATGGTCTGGTTCTTTTCCCCACTTTGGTGATTATTCATACATGGAAACCTTTGTTTATCCTTATCTGCTGGGTGGCCATTGTTGGAAAGCGGAACAATATTTTTTAACATGTTAAAAGAAACTCGTGCTGATTGGGGCCCCGTGGGGCCCGGCCTCATGTGCTAACCTCCAAATTGTTCTCTCTACCTCTCTTCCTCTTTATGGACGCAATTACACTTTTCTCAGGTTGGGTTGCATGTTAATTAGTGTGCTATGTTGACCTTCTTAGACTCATATGTTGAGTAATTACAGAGCATGAAAACCTATTTTGACAATTTTGCTCTGCTTTTTTCTCTCACAGATCTGTATCCAGATTTCTGTGAAATATAGAGGTTTTTGCATGGCGCCCACGGTCTCATGCTTGCCCTCATAACCTCTCAGAAATATTCCACCCTTTTCCACTTCCACGTTTCCCATTATTAGATTTAGAATAAAACCTCCTGGGCCCAGTAGACTTAACAGCCCCCATTTATACCACATAATCATTCAGTCCAGCCTGCAGCTACAATTGGCAGAGCACATGATTTGTGATGTATGCGTATGCATATTCTGTGCATTTCTCTAATTGAATACTGCTGAATGTCATCCCTCTGTATATATTGACGCAGCCCTCAGTATGTCACAGGTGTGTGGTCACGCCTCATGATCGAATGCTCCAGACCCACCAATCAGCTGTAGGAATGACGCTGCAACGAGGTCTTGCATTCATCATCGGTCTTTGCAGACAATGCGGAGGATGGCAGGTTGAGCTTGGCCAGATATGGCCGACTAAACCAGTTTTGCCTCAAATTCAATTAGCTGGACATTAGCCCTTTACCCACACTAACTGGATTACTCTCATTTTAAAGAGCTTAGGCTTATTAGCTCGCCGAAAGCCAGCAGCCACCCCTGCTATCTATTCAGCTTCCTACCTAACGCATTCTGGAAAGCTGACAAGCAAATCTGATCTGATTCCTTTGTTTTGAGGTTACTTGAGGGAGGTTTGAGCTTAAGGATTAGAGTTTGGATTTTTGTTTGTTGTCCTGTGTGGTTCTTGTTGTCTTTATAGAACACTGGCTTGCTTGATTTACACTTTTGTTCTGAGCATTTTTACCTGAATGAACAGACAGATGGAGATTTAGATGGATGGATGGAGAGATAGATGATAGAGAGATGAATAGATAGATGAATAGGTAGATATGTTGAATGGATGGATGGATGGAGGAGAGATGGAACTAGATGGATGGATGGGTGGAAACATGGACAGATGGATGAATACACAGATAGAATAGAGTGATAGAACAGAATAGAGAGATACAGATACTTAGATAGCAAGATGGATGGATGAATTGATGATGGATAGAGAGATACATAGATGGAGAAATAGGTAAATGGCAAGATGAATGGATTGATGGATAGATGGGTAGATAAATTGATGGATGATTGGATGGATTGGATGGATGGATGGATGGATGGAGTAATATGATGATAGATCTGATAGTTAGATGGTGGCGGATACTGTATGGACAGATGGAGGAGGGATGATGAATAGATGGTAACATGTAGAATGTAGAATATATGACAGATAGCTAGATTAGACACCGCAGGAGAATGGATGGATGGATCAATGGATGATGGTTAGGGAAATAGATGAGAAGTAGACCGGTAATGGATGGATGGATGATTGATTGATGGATAGATAGATGGATGAAAAGATAGATAGAAAGATAGACGGATAGTTAGATGGCAGGATGGATGGATGAGGGAGGGATGCAGAGGTGGATGATGGATGATGTAGAGAATAGATGGGTAGAGCTAGATTGATGAACATATGTACGATGATATGAATGAAGAGATAGCCGAGTATAATAGATTGGAGGATGGATTGACTGAAATGAAAAGATAGACGAGTAGATGGATGGATGGTGGATGGATAAAGAGATATACAGGTAATAATGGTAGTCAGATGGATGAATGATGGAGAGATGATGGGTAGATAAATAGATTGGAGGACAGATGTATGAGGTTCGGATAATGAAGAGATAACGAGTAGATAGATGGATGGAGGGATGGATAAAAAGATCGACATGTAAGAATAAATGGATGACAGATGATGGAGATGGAATATAATAGATAAGATATACTGTAATGGTATATCACTAGATGGATGGACCAATGTTGATGGATGGATGGATGGATGGATGGATGGAATAAGAGATAGACGAGTAGATGGATGGATGGTGGATGGATAAAGAGATAGACTGGTAGATAAATGGATAGACAGATGGATGGATGATGGAGAGATAGATGGAAATATATGAATAGTAAGATGGTAGAATAGATTATGGAGAGATAGATGGGTAGATAAATATAGTGGTGAACAAATTTTACGATAGATAGATAGATATAGATAGAAGATAGTAGAATCGATAAGCAGACGGAAAAGAGAAGCAGCAGCTGTGGTTCTAGACCCCCAGGGCTGGTGGCTCCTTTTAATGGACTTCAATTTTGCCTGCCTGCCAAGGGAGAGGGCAGACTGGGGCTGAGACCGAAAAAAAAAAAAAAAAAAAAAAAAAAAACCATCACACGACTGTCACTAATGAGACAAGGAGTAAATCCACCGCTATTGTCCTTAACAGGGGGTCCTCCTCTTTTCATATTTCTCTCACAGGGTCCCACTCTTTCATACCGAACCTGAAGGGGCCATCCTCGCCCCACTACATCCATGACGCATGATTATCTGTTTATTAATTATTGTGCTGCTGACAATATTAATTCAGCTTCCCGACAGCTTTTAAATGTGTGCGTGTTTGTGTGTGTGTGGGTGTGTTGTGTGTGTGTGTGTAACAGAGACTTCGGCTATGAGGGTCTGGCCTTTTTATTGGGAGATAAGAGAATCAGTGTCCAGGTGCAATGCTCACCTGGCCCTGTTTTCTCTTTTTTGGCTTTTATTACACACATTGTCTTCTTGAGTCACACAACAGCTCCTCTGAAAACAGAATTTTATTTTTCCTTTTGAAGAAAGATTTGAAGCTTTGTTTTGTTGAATTATGAGCCAGCTTTATAGCATTTTAAAGGATTATCCAGATTTCTCAGGTCAAGGATTAGTATATCAGCAAACTGTATTGCTTTGGTCTAAAAATAATTCACTGTCTGCAAATAATACTAGACATAGACATCTTACAGAGTTGTTTTAATTGGTTTATCTGTAACCCTTCAAATTCAAAGTAAATAGCATCCTTATATAAATACAAATAAATGTAGAATTAGCTATAAATTATATTATCTCTTATAATAAATAATATATATATATCTATCAGAGATCATATCATACATCATATGAGCTTTATTGCCAGGTGTGTTTACACATACGAAGAATTTGTTTTGTGACTGAAGCTTCCACAGTGTAACAGAATGAACAGTGACAGAACAAAAAAAAAAAATGAATTAAAAAAAATAGAACAAGTATAAAAATATACAAATCGACAATTGTATTTACAGGTATATAACAATAGACAGTTGTATTTACAGGTATATTATGTGCAAATTGAATTGTAGACTGAGTGTGTGTGTTAGATAATTAAGTGTATGAGTGAATAAATAGTGTTGTGTGTTCCAGAGTTATTGTCAATTGTTCATGAGATGGATGGCCTGAGGGTAGAAACTGTTCCTGTGTCTGGTCGTTTTGGTGCTCAGAGCTCTGTAGCGTCGACTAGATGGCAACAGTTCAAACAGGGAGTGTGCTGCATGTGAGGGGTCCAGAGTGATTCTGCCAGCCCTTTTGCGCACTCTGGATGAGTACTGTTCTTGGAGAGAAGGGAGGGTTGTACCAATGTTTCGCTCAGCAGTCCGGACTACCCTCCGTAGTCTTCTGAGGTCAGATTTGGTATCTGAGCTGAACCAGACAGTTATAGAAGTGCAGAGGACAGATTCAATGATGGCGCAGTAGAACTGTTTCAGCAGCTCCTGTGGCAGGTTGAGCTTCCTCAGCTGGAGAAGGAAGTACAACTTCTGCTGGGCCTTTTTCACTATGGAGTCAATGTGATTGTCCCACTTTAGGTCCTGAGAGATTGTGTTGCCCAGGAACCTGAATGACTCCACTGAAGTCACAGTGCTGTCCATGATGGTGATTGGGGGAGTGCAGGGGGTTTCCCAGCTCTTTAACCTTCTGACTGTAAGCAGACACGTCACCGTCCTGAATGAGGCCGATGAATGTGGTGTCGTCTGCAAACTTCATGAGCTTAACAGGGGTCCTTTGAAGTGCAGTCATTTGTATACAGTGAGAAGAGCAGTGGGGAGAGAACACAACCCTGAGGAACTCCAGTGCTGATCTTACGAGTGATGGATGTGTATTTTCCCAGCCTCACTAACTGCTGCCTGTCTGTCAGGAAGCTGTTGATCCACTGACAGACAGAGTCCTTTTCTGCTTCCTGAAGACCTGGCGCACCTCTTCTTCGCGGATCTGAATTGCAGGTGTGGGGGAGAGTGGGTTTGCTGGAGGTGTGAATGGTTGTGTGGAGAGTTGTTCAGGGCGGGTGTGGGGTGTTTTTTCAACCTGCAGTAGAACTCATTCAGATCGTCTGCCAGTTGTTGATTCTCCACAGTGCTGGGGGATGGTGTTTTGTAGTTGGTGATTTCTTTCAAACTTTTCCACACTGATGCTGAGTCACTGGAAGAGAATTGAATCCTTATTTTTTCAGAATAATTCCTCTTTGCCACTCTGATCTCCTTTTCCAGTGTGTATTTAGCCTTTTTATACAAGACACAAAACATTCCGTCCACCCCCGCTTCCTGTGAGCATCTTCTTTGGCCTGATGGAGCTGTCTGAGTTTTTGCAGTGAACCATGGTTTGTCGTTGTTGTAGGTTAAATGAGTCCTGGTAGGGATGCACATGTTTTCACAGAAACTGATGTATGATGTTACAGTCTCTGTGAGCTCGTCCAGATCGGTGGCAGCAGCTTCAAAAACACTCCAATCAGTGAGGTCAAAACAAGCTTTTAAATCCAGCTCTGCTTCATTAGTCCATCTTTTTACAGTCCTTAATACAGGTTTAGCTGATTTCAGTTTCTGCCTGTAGGTCGGTATAAGATGAACCAAACAGTGATCAGAGAGCCCCAAAGCTGCTCGTGGAGCAGAGTGATATGCATTCTTTATTGTGTTGTAACAGTGATCCAATATATTACTGTCTCTGGTGGGACACGTAATGTGTTGCTTGTATTTTGGCAGTTCACAGGAGAGATTTGCTTTATTAAAGTCCCCGAGAATGATTAAAACAGAGTCCGGGTGTTGTTGTTCTGTGTCTGTGATCTGATCAGCGAGTTTCTGTAAAGCGGAGCTCACGTGTGCTTGTGGAGGAATGTAAATACTCTCGAGAATGAACGAGTGAAACTCCCGCTGCCAATAGTACTGCTTAGTTAATGAAAAGCGCTTCTAGATCTGGACAGCACATCTTCTTTAACACAGTTACATCTGTACACCACCTCACATTGATGTAAAAGCATATCCCACAAATATATACATCAAATAATATACATAATTTGAATATATACACAAATTATATAAACACACATACATATGAAAGAAGAAAATATATACTGTATATACACATACATTAAAATACATATACACATACATACATATATATATAGTACAAACACATACAGTATATATGAATAGACCGAATATTGGATATTCAAAAGAACAGCATTAATGGTCATGTTTGATTCATTTAATGCATCCTTGGTGAATAAAGTTTTAATTTATTTAAAAACGAATTACTTTTCTTTAACTTCATGACCCCACATGTAAATAATAATAATAATAAAATGTGTGCATTTCAAAACTTAAAAAATGCATACAACTTTTTTTTAAAGTATATATTCATGTATATTACATATGATGTTATTATTATTATTGTTGGTATTACTATTATTATGTTCCTATTTAATTATTTATAAATCATTTTTCCAAAACCTCATGTAAGGTCCAGAATACAAGTCTGTTCCTACATGGTTCCCTACATTTTTGACTACTAAGTACATTCTAAACTTCATAAAGATTAGGACAAAAACTGCTCGCACACGCCACACACACACACACACACACACAAACACAGTACTCAAACTCACATTCACACACACTTTGACCTTTAACAGACCAAAGCCAACAAACAGCATTATAGACCTGTTGGCTGAGCCATGTGAATAAAACATTTATATATGTCAAAAGTCAATCCCTCCCTGCTTAATTAAATTTATTGCAAGGTCAATTTCTTGGCTGAGTTAACACTTCTTACTGTACTGTGAAAAATGAGGGAGGGGGGATTTATGACAACAATTTACTGTGAGTGTAATTTGCATAGAGTTCCATTTTCTGATCTACACAGAATGCTAATGTCAAGCCGTTTCTTTTACTTACTAGAAGCTTTTGCAGTTGAGTGAGGCTGTACAGTGTCAGTTAAAGGCGCAATCAGTATTCATGCAAACCTCTGGGTTATGATGTGCTCCTGCTCAATATCAATAGCAGGAGAAAGGAAGGAGGAAAATATACCTTTGTGATGCTAATAGAAAGAGGATTACAGACGCGGTGACCAAAGTTCATTGGTAAGAGTGAAAGCATTTCACTCAGGGTCAAGGGCAGGAAAGACAGAAAGGGAAGGTTGACCTGGAGAAGCTTTAAGGCCATGGACGTCTTTCTGGTTTAAATATACTGATGACTTTTTGCTAGTCTGGTGTCTCAGGATTCTAAACAGTCTTTTTTTAGCAGTCATGAATGTTATTCACACCTACACATGCTAAAGATGATGAAAAACAGGAGGACAGCCGGATCACATAAATGCCAGGACAAAATCAAAACAAACTGTTCTTTGGAATCTGTAATTTGCTCAACTAAACATGGATATTAAAGACCATTAAGTGGGTGCCAAATAGCTGTGATATTCTCCCGTGGTACGTTCAGAAAAAGCAATAACAGCAAAAAGTGTACCTACATATTGCATTTGAGGTACATCTCCCATGACACTTTCCAATCTGCCTCCCACTCACCGCTTTCAGAGAAGAGATGCTCGCCATGTGATTTTCACTTGTCCTGGCCAACAAAGTTTAATCAGTCAACACCAGAGCATGAGTCTCAATCATGTCTTGTTTATAATAAACTAGCTGCAGCCCCTAGCGACTGTAAAAATAACTTATTTTGATGTTATGGCCTTGTAGCAATCCAATGGCCAGAAGTTTAAAAAAAGCAAACATAGAAGTGAAATATGTCAATGTCCAGCACTAATAAGAAATAGAAGTGAATTTTCAAATAGTAAGTTATCTAAACTACTTCAAAATCTGATATTGTCAGTTTAAAATACTTTAAATACAACTTAAGGGCTATTGACAGCACCTGTGCTAAATATCCACACAACCTTACAATCAGAAAGAAAGAAAAAAACTATATATAAGTGCTTTTACCTAATTTTTGTCTTGCAAAAAACATGCACATACATACAATTCACTGCCGTTTTTAACTGAAATAAAGGTGGGGTACGCAGTAGGGGTGCGCTGATCCGATATTCAGGATCGTATCGCTCCGATACTGGCATTTTCTGCTGGATTGGGTATCGGTCAGACAAGACCGATCCAAACCCGATATAGTGCGTATACTATTCTGTGATGTTATTAAGCCCCACAAACATTATAAAGCACAATAAAGTTTCCGTGCACTATATTTCAAGTGTTCTGAAGCTGTTCCATATTTCAGTGTGAGGTACAGATGAATATTCAAGTCAAGTTCACGTAAACTCTTCTCTCCGCTGCATCCGTCTGTTATCCTCCATTCAGCATTCAATGAGTGTCGCGCTCAGTTACGACAGTCAAGACTATGAACATCTCTCTAAGATGATTAAATGTTCCTAATGTTATACTTGATCTGTAAATAAAGATAAATGGTTTTGCATAAAATTAATCTATCTTGCTGGAGTTTCGTGATGTTTCTAAATTTTGCGAAAAATTTCTACCGGATATCTGGTTAGTTCACAAGACTGGAGTAGAGAGCACTATGAATTGTTCATCACGAGCACAGTAACTGAAATTTAAAACTGTTAAAAGAAAAGGCTCAATAAACTAACGCACATATTTAATACACTACGCATCAATATCTCTTCACTTTGTCCTTTGAACTTTTCTTTGCGGAGCGCTGTGATTCCGAGTTGCTTCAAGCACATCATTCTGCGCATGGTATGCGCATAAGCGCTTTGTGCCGCTCTGTATTAGGAGCTTTTAATGTCATAATACTTTTGCGCAATGAATGATTATTAATAGCCTTTCTTTTTGTCTTATCTATCATATGTTGCTGCCTCACTCTGCTATATATTTAAAATAAATGTCTTTTAATTTTCTAGCAGTAATCTACATTTGAAGTGGATCAAAAGTAAATCAAAGTTGTCCTAAGACAAGAACAGGTATTGTTTTTGGTGTTTTTTAGGCAACTTTGATGAAAGTGTTTGGTGGCTCGGGGGTGCGCTGGCGTGGTCAATGGTGGGGGTTGACTACTATAGTATACAGGGGCACCTTAAGATAACCAGAGGCCCCTGGGCTACAGCTTACAGTAGTCCCCCCCCCCCTTCCCTAAGATAACTTTTTTTTAAAGCTTCCTGACAATTATTTATGGGAAATTTCGATTTTTGTTCCTTGTTGATATGCCAGTTAACATTCACAACACTGTTCTGCGTAAAATGGGAACATAAGTGAATATGCAAATTAATTATTTTCCAGAGGTGGCGCTTGTGGAACAGTTACAAAATGCCATCAAAACTTTCCTGGCCGAAATGTGAGTTTACAGGTATGATTTAAACACCATAAATTACACAAAATATTAATTATTCATCATCAGTAGATTGAAACAACACTTGGCAAGTTGGCATAAATGTGAGCTATTTGGTGATTGCGAACTGCGTTTTTTTTTTTTTAATGTGCTGTGCTCGCGCTTAATTAAATCAATCATAGCCGTTCAAAGTTTAATGACCACATTTAAACAATAGGATGATTCCTATTCTTCCATCCCTAGATTTGAGATTTTTTTACAGTCTATGGTTGGAACACAGTGACTGAATCTAAAACCTTCAGCTGACGCACAGATTAGCCTACATCCACGCAAATCACTGAACTCGCACTGTATGATTACGAAGAGTTAACATCCCAGCTCTTTCACACAGTCAGTGTTGTGTTTCTTGTTGATCCGGGGGGGGGGGGGGGGGGGGTGGGGGGGGGGGGGCACATTAACAAAGACACTCTCGGCTGGGCTTTACTACGCAAGGCATTGTTTAATTCCGCAGCTGCTAGTATATCGGTGTAATACATGGAACATACCAACTATACAAACTGTGTGGGGGAAACTTAAACTGAACCATTCACTATAAACTACAACCAGGGCATCGCTGAAAATGAGTGTGTGAGTTTGTTTACAAAATGCTGTTGTCACTGCTGCAAACTCCCATATATACAAATAATTATTAGAAAAATATAATTTACCTGTAGCCAGTAGGCCCCTCCCAAGTGTAGGTCCCTGGGCTTCAGCCCGTTGAAGCCCGTGCATTACTGCGCCCCTGACAGTATATATTTATATATAACGATATTACTTGTGTTTTTTTTCATGAATGTATTTTACAACAATACAAAGAGCCATGTGTAGGCCTACCAGATTTAGTCCTACACTTATTCATTTTTATTTGTTACCCACTAAATAATATTTTTTTTTCACTAAAAGTTTAGGATTTTATTAAATTATTGTGCACTCATGATTTTTCTAGAATAACCTATGTTGCTGAATTATCCACTAACCTAGTTTCTAATAGTATTTTTGTCATAGATTATGAATTTTTTTTTTGGTTTGCTATCTTTCTTTATAATGAGCTGTCTATAGTTAGTGTTGTTTGTGTGGTAACATACAAAAGAGTGTGATAGTTCACACACGTTAGTATAGAAATTCTAGGCACTGATTTAAAAAAACTGTGCTGGTATCGGATCGATATCGGTATCGGCAGATACTCTGAATTTTTTGTATTGGATTGTATCGGTTCTGAAAAAGTGGTATCGAGCAAGCCCTAGTACGCAGTTTCTGCGCTAAAAGTGTCATCTAGCAGAACTACAAAAATAAAGCATGTTTTCAAACAATGCCCCTTTGACGCATCACGCCTCCCCAAACTCAAACATCACAAACACAGTTTTTATAGTTCTATAAAAGTGAAGGCACGTCTCAACAGCTAAAATGAGGCTACTTTCAATTAAGCATCCAACATATTAGGATTACTTTTAACTTAAAGTTTAGCTTAAGTTTAAGCTTAAGAGAAACTCTGCGAGATCATCGTATCGATTCAAACCCAAACATTCCAGCAAATTCCTCCATCTTATAAAAACACTGCCAGTGTTTACCCTTGATTTACCCCGTTGTCTTGAATTTTGGCTTGCGCTTCTGTCAAAGAAATAACTGTCTAAAACAACCCTCTGGCTCAGCTTGCTACAGTAGCCACGCCCCAAACTCTCTCTATTGGCTGCGGTATGCAAATATATAGGTTGACAGGCAGGTAGGACATCCTAACATTGCATCCAGACTGAATGCAGTGATTGGACGAACATTTTACTGTCCTGAACCTTCCGCAGAATATATATAAATAGACCACTTTAATTACTGATTGCTTTCAGGCTGTAGAGACTTTCAACCAGTTTAACAAAAAAATATTTATAAAACAGTATCTATTTTATCTATCTTTAACACTACTTGCAGTGAGACACCAACACTTATTTCTTTTTACATAAATGATGATTACCAGAACATGAGAAATTGTTTTCTTGAAGTAAAAATAAGACTATTTTTAATTGCTATTTTTTCATATGTCCTTAATATCACTTTCCATCCTTTTGTAATATTTCTTGCATATTAATGTAATATTTCATGTAATCTAATTCCCAATCCCTCACTGTGCAGTGTTTAATTTTAGATCTTTATTTACATCCTGTTAGACGCCATCCTGTAAGGCATCCTGTTCATGTTCTTGCCATTGTGTAAATAATCAATTTATAATTAATAAAGTGTCTGAGCTTGAGTCTGGCAAATCCTTTTATAGAAAGTCTTCCTTGAACACAAACATTTATTTTTTAAAGCTACAGAGCTCAGAAGGTACTGCGTTACAGGAATGACCGAGTCCCACTTTAAAAGCATGATTTAGACAACTTTAGAGATAAAATAATAAACACTTTATCATTGAATATTCAAAGTGCCTTTAAAGTGGCCAGCACGCCTCCAGGAGCTCGACTTTTTCCGGAGAGATTCGTAAAGCTGTATCTTTCTTTTATACATTTGATAAAACTAAAGACTTTTTGGAGATGTGAAGGATGCAGTACTACTCTATAGGTTACTCAAGATTAACATGAGATTGGGTTAAACTGTGTGTTATGCCCCCTTTAACAAAAAATGAATGAATAAATAAATAAAATAAAAATACAAGATTCACATTTCTGTTTTTAAACCTACAGAAAGTTTGTGTGTTCAAAGCCACGGTGTAGCTCAATATCTGTCTGATGAAACATGCAGGCTGCTTGTGATTCTGCAGCACCACACTACAGCCATATACCTACACATCTCATCATATCCAATGACAAAGCTGAGAAGTACACAAAAAAACTGGTGACTTGGAGAAGCTGAGCATTCAGACATACAGTATCTAAAGATTGGCATAAGGAATCCATTTAGGAAACAGGAATAAGAAAATGTCTGCAATGGAATTTGAGGCCACTCTTTTTCAATATAACCTGACAGGAGAGATATTATGCTTTCTCAGTCAGACATTAAGAGGTTGTGCTGGGAATTTCAACTCCGCTCAGTGACCATCTATGACTGCGCATTAAGATCATGTAGCTACAGGGAGAATGTCCCATCTTTACCTCTATGACTAGAGAAAGTTATTTCAAAGCATATATAATCTTGGATGACGCACAGAGGAGATGCACAACAACACCGCAATGCTGCCGGATATGTCAACAATCAAAAGTAAATTCTCGCTGCGTCATCTCAACTTCACCTCAACTAAATGACCAGAAATGACCCAATATATCCAGCAAGAGCCAGTTATCTCAAGAGCTTATGCTGATAAGTTTTACATCAGAGGTTGTGTTAAACTGAACACTTGCATTATTTACCAAAAAAAAAAAAAACAGACGAATAATCCAAGATACTGTTTAACATTTTGATAGATAAAAAAATAAAGTACCCGGTCTGTTGCATTTGGCTACTCTAAAAACAATCCCACAGTAAAGGATGCTAATAAGGATTAGAAGTGAGAAAAAAGGGAAAAAATAAAGTTTTAAAGTGCCCCCTTGGAAATAGACTGAGAGAGAGATGTGAGTAAAGATTTGGGGAGAGAAAAGAGAAATTTTTAAGTGTAGTCCAGTGGAATAATTCAAGAGATATTGTTCATTAAATCGGATGACCAGATCGCATGACTGCAGCATCTGTTGCCTTTTCCACATTGCCAGAGTAGAATAAAAAGAAAAATGCAAGAGAGACTAAAAGAGCCCTGGCCAAAGAGGTTTTTGTGATATCAATGTCACATTTAAAATGCCAGGTGTTACAGTAACTTAGTGGAGGGTGAAATAGAGCAGAACATTTCAGTCCCAATATTTATGCACTGTAGTGCAACCTGTGTTTTATGTATTACATATTAGCAAACAAATAAAAAAAAAACAACAACAATAATAATAATAATCACATTCATATTAATAACAAAAAACCCTCACCATTATGTTTTCACTGACTTTATAGCATTTCTTATGAAGGTGCACTTTTTTTTAATTAAACAAATACAAATGTATAACATTTAAAATATATGATATAATATAACTAACAATTAAACACTTTATTTTACATTTTGGCCAGTTTTACACATCACTTTTTTCATATACTTTTGTTATTATTTTTATTGAAGTTTTATAAATGTTATCTTTAAAACACATAATGTAAAATTAAAAAATTAAATGATAAAATTGAACTTATATACCATTGTTTTTCCAGTGTGTCTGACCTGTTTAGTTCGTGATCCAATAATAATAATAATAATAATATCTGGTATAAAAGAGTCCAATGTATCGTCTGCATACTATTACACATGGTTCCAATGTATATGAGTTATTCAGGCTTGATGTTCTTTTCAGTCTTTATTAAAAGGGAGAAGAATTACTTCAGTAGAGATTAAGCCATTTATCTCAACCTGTCGGAATGGTAATCCTAATAAAACTGCAAAATATATTCATGCAATATAAAAGTCACTTAAATCAACCCTATATCAAAATACAGGTTACTACAAACCAATCTGTAATCATCCACTTACATATGTGCTAAAATATTTTCCTATATGTAATTGTTTGTAATATCAATAGAGCCACTGTATATCTGTCAATGCCATCTATCTTTGGCAGATGAATAACAACTGTCTCATTCAGCAAGCCCTCAGATTGGAGTCCTTTCGAGGATGTGATGGGGTCTGGCAGGTGATTGATGTCTTTAATTATCATAGAATGTAAAAGTAGGTAGATTACACTCACATTTCAGGACTTTAAACGTTGCCTCTGTCACACCGACATTAGTCACCGCTCCCTGGTAACTTCCAGCACTGCATTACACTGATAATAAACTCTGTATTTGGACCAAACATATGTACTGACGTACGGATGAGAGGGTAGTAAGCATTGCTAGAGCTAGTTAGCCAGAACTGCCGCAGCTAAGAAAGCCTGTGCTAATGTCGCCTGCTGAGAAACAAGATGGCAATTAGTGTCCCATGGAAGCTGGCGGCATCAAAACAGACATTAAATAAATACTATAGTCTCACCATATATTTACCTATTGTGACAGTTGTAATTATATTATGTTAGCTGCAATGGGACATTTATTCTGTAGAGTTTGTCTTTGGAGTCAAAGCATTCATTAGGATCAGACAGCTTCGTGAATCACGTGTTGAGTTTCCTATTTGTCATTCCTAAAGTCCTGAGTTTGAACCCCGTCAAGAACAAAAATAAATCATTAAATAGCCTCAACTACAATACAGTAGGGAACAGTTTAACCATTCAGCTGGGAAATCTTTGCTTCAAAGCGCCGGGTTTTAACAAATAGCATTAACTAATAAAGCTGAAATGGCATCTTTACAATGTCATATACAGGGGTTATAAAGCCTTACCATGCATCCCCAAGCCAATAAATCTATAGGATACGTGACCATAAAAAGCTCTCTGCACTATTCTCTGAGACGTATTTCTAGAAAACAGCTGAACATGGCTAATCATGAAGCTATTTTTACTTAAATGTGCTTAATCACAGCTTAAATGCTTGTTTAAAAATGTCTGACATATTATGACTTAGACCCAAAACACAACAATATACAGTGATTTCAGGAATTAAACTAATTATACTGTAGTAATCCATACAGTTTTATAGCACAAATATAAAACAGTCATGAATATGAAATAGCTGATGGATATGTTCATTTGTATGCAAACATATGAAATCAAGTTATCACAGTTAATAATGGTTGCATGCAAACTTTGGCTTGCTAGACAAGTACAAATAGATCTTAATTTATCAAAAAGTGTTTTTATGTCTAAACGTTGATGTATAAATTGACAGTTCCTCTTTGCACAGCTGAACCTAACTGACTAGCAGCTATTTATCAACCTCATGCATCTGTAACTAATAGCAGTGATGTTGCTAACTCCACAATATTTTTAGAAGAATGACAAAAGCTCAGCTGTTTTCAAACATGCGCTGTGCCTTGTTTTCAATCAGAGGAATACACACGCGTGTGTCGTGGTACTCTTTTGAACGCGTGGTGGAGACTGACAAGGAAGAGAAGAAAATGTAGAATAAAGTCGTTATTGATGTTTTCATATGTGCACAAAAAAGTATTCTCATAGCTTTATAAAATTACAGCTGAATCACTGATGTCACATGGACTATTTAATAATGTCCTTACTACCTTTCTGGTCCTTTAACGTTTCAGTTGCATTGCTGTCAATACAGGGTCAGAAGCTGCATATGTATATATATATATATATTATAGATGTATATATCTATATATATATATAGTCAATTATTTACAATTTAAAAAACATCAAGACATATTCACAATATAATAATGCAAGGGACTGACAAAACCAGAGCAACCTCATGCTATATAACATATATATCATATCTTTTGAGTGACTTGTGTGTTATTGTTGTGTTATTATAGTCTTTAATGTTGACTGATGGGAAGCATTTTCAAAACTGTGACATGGCAAAATGATCGAGCCCGCTCTTGTCACTCTCTTTGATTTATGCTTGCCATTTTATGTAGCTAATCTTTCATTTGCATTGGCCCTATGTGCACCAAAACCGCCTGTTCTGAATCAGAATCAGAATCAGAAAGAGCTTTATTGCAAAGTATGTTTGCACATACAAGGAATTTGTTATAGTATCACAAGCTTCCAGTACACGGAAACAACAACAACACACAGATAATCAAAATGAGATGTGAATAAAATACACATGCATAAATAAACCACAAAAAAAGAATAAATTGTATGTACAGGTGTGGTATAGATGGAATAGGAATAGAATAAAATAAAATAAGTTGTAGGGATGTACTAGGGTTTAGGGTGATAAATAATTATAAGGTTATTGCACATACTGTACTTTAATTGCACAATGGGAGAACATTAACTGTTCATGAGGTAGATTGCCTGGGGAAATAAACTGTTCTTGTGCCTGGCTGTCCTGGTGTTCAGTGCTCTGTAGCGCTGGCCAGATGGCAAAAGTTCAAAAAGGAGTTGGCTTGGATGTGAGGGATCCAGAGTTATTTTCTGAGCCCATTTCCTCACTCTGGATGTATACAGGTCTTGAAGGGTAGGCTGGGGGGCACCAATAATCCTTTCAGCAGTCCGAACTGTTCTCTGTAGTCTTCTGATGTCTGATTTTGTAGCTGAACCAAACCAGACAGTTACTGAAGTGCACAGAACAGACTCGATGACGGCTGAGTAGAACTGTTTCAGCAGCTCCTGTGGCAGGTTGAATTTCCTCAGCTGGCAAAGGAAGTACAACCTCTGCTGGGCCTTTTTAACAGTGGAGTCAATGTGAGTGTCCCACTTCAGGTCCTGAGAGATGGTGGTGCCCAGGAACCTGAATGACACCACTGTCGTTACAGTGCTATCCATGATGGTGAGTGGGAGGGAGTGCAGGGGGGTTCCTCCTGAAGTCCACGATCATCTCCACAGTTTTGAGGGTGTTCAGCTCCAAGTTGTTAAGACTGCACCAGACAGCCAGCTCTTTAACCTCCTGTCTGTAAGCAGACTCGTCACCGTCCTGAATGAGGCCGATGACTGTGGTGTCGTCTGCAAACTTCAGGAGTTTGACAGAGGGGTCTTTAGAGGTGCAGTCGTTGGTGTAGAGGGAGAAGAGCAGTGGGGAGAGGACGCAACCCTGAGGGGTGCCAGTGCCGGTGGTGCGGCTGTTGGATGTGAATTTACCAGTTCTCACTAGCTGTTGCCTATCTGTCAGAAAGCTGGTGATCCATTGACAGATAGAGCTAGGGACAGAGAGCTGGGTTAGTTTGGTCTGGAGGAGGTTTGGGATGATGGTGTTGAAGGCCGAACTGAAGTCCACAAACAGGATCCTCACATAAGTCCCTGTTTTGTCCAGATGTTGCAGGATGAAGTGCAGTCCCATATTGACTGCATCATCCACGGACCTGTTTGCTCGGTAAGCAAACTGCAGGGGGTCTAGTAAGGGTCCAGTAATGTCCTTCAGATAAGCCAACACCAACCTCTCAAATGTCTTCATGACTACAGACATTAGGGCCACAGGTCTGTAGTCATTAAGTCCAGTTATCTTGGGTTTCTTTGGGACGGGGATGATGGTGGAGCATTTGAGGCAGGCAGGGACTTTGCACAGCTCCAGTGATCTGTAGAAGATCTGTGAGAAGATGGGGACCAGTTGGTCAGCGCAGGTGCTTTTCTTCTCTTGTTCTTTCTGAAGACCTGGCGCACATCATCCTCACTGATCTGAAACGTAGGAGTTGGGGAGAGGGGTTTGCAGGAGGTGTTGATGGTTGTGTGGAGAGATGTTCAGAGCGGGTGTGGGGTGTTAGACTGGGAGTTTCAAATCTACAGTAAAACTCATTCAGGTCTTCAGCAAGTTGTTGATTGGCCTCAGTGCTGGGGGATGGTGTCTTGTAGTTGGTGATGTCCTTCAGGCCTTTCCACACTGATGCAGGCTCATTCGCAGAAAACTGGTGTTCTAGTTTATTAACGTAGTTCCTCTTGGCCACTCTAATCTCCTTATTCAGTGTGTTTCTGGCCTGATTGTACAAGACTCTGTCCCCCCCTTTTGTAGGCGTCCTCTTTGGCCTGACGAAGATGACGAAGTTTTGCTGTAAACCATGGCTTATCATTATTGAATGTTAAATGAGTCCTGGTAGGGATGCACATGTCTTCACAGAAACGGATATAAGATGTTACAATCTCTGTGAGCTCATCCAGATCGGTGACAGCAGCTTCAAAAACACTCCAATCAATGCAGTCGAAACAGGCTTGCAATGCCTGCTCTGTTTCGTGGTCCATCTCTTTACAGACTTTACTACATGTTTAGCAGATTTAAGTTTATGCCTGTAGGTTGGTATAAGATGAACCAGGCAGTGGTCAGAGTCCTACAGCTGCTCTAGGGACCGAGCGATATGCATCCTTTATTGTGGAGTAACAATGGTCCAGTATATTACTGTCTCTGGTGGGACATATAACATGCTGTCTGTATTATGGCAGTTCACGGGAGAGATTTGCTTTATTAAAGTTCCCGAGAATTATTAAAACAGAGTCCTGGTGTTGTTGTTCTGTCTCTGTGATCTGATCAGCGAGTTTCTGTAAAGCTGAGCTCACTGTGTGCTTGTGGAGGAATGTAAATACTCACGAGAATGAACGAGTGAAACTCCCGCGGCGAATAGAACGGCTTTCCGCCATTGATTCTGCGTCGCGATCTTCTCTGAACAGCTGAAAGCCCGGGAGACTCAACGCGCGGGATGGCGTCTTTCAACCAGGTTTCCGTGAAACACAGAGCAGCATAGTTTGAAAAATCCTTATTTGTCCGGGAGAGCAGAAGAAGTTTGTCTTTTTTGTTGGGTAGAGAGCGGAGATTCGCTATATGGATGCTTGGCAACGGCGTTCTGAATCCGTGCTGCCTTAGCTTCACGAGCGCGCCGGCTCGCTTCCCATTTTTTGTTGGGGGGGGGGGTTTTATTTTTTTTTGGGTCTGCACGTCCTGAAGCTACTTGGATCAGCGCAGGGTAGCTCCGCCGACTACAACGTTCAGCAAAACGTCAGAATAAACGAAATCCGGTAGAAGATTGTGTGCTGTGTTCTGCCGAATGTTCATCAGCTCATCCCTGGTAAAACTGATCGTGTTTGAGAAACAAAAAACAGGAGAAACTAACAAAAACAGTACAAACACTGAGGTTGCCGTCTGCGGCGCCATCGCATGTATCAAATATTGCCTGAATAAAACATGTCCAATTTACAATCTCCAGAAATATGGATGAATATTAAACAGTGCCTCCATTTTCACATGTCTCTATGTATCTGAGCTATTGAAACAGATTCCTGCTCTTAAGAGAAGAAAGTGCTGGAGAGTGATGTCATAACCCTGTGCCCTCCGACTCACTTTAGCAGACAAAAACAGATGCTAAATTGAGTCATTGATTAAAGCAGTCTTCAGCTCTGACCTGAGTCACCAACACTAATGTCACATGGATGTGAATAAACTATTGTTATGATTATTCACAAACAGCAGCACTACAGTCAAGATGACATTCATTTCCAGAGACCTTGAGCCTTCAGGGCAGTGGAGTACAGTAAAGTTCACTGGAACATACAAATTAGTATACGGTAGTCTAATATTTAGACCGATGATTATTTACATCCTATAATTAATGCAGCTATTCAAGTGACCCAGTAACTAATGCCACATATATTTTATTTAATAATTTCAGAAACCTTGTAGTTGTCCAATATTAACTGTTTGATCATTGAAAATGTACTTTTGCTAACAGGAAAACTAGTAGTCAAAGGAATATTTACTGGCAACTCATACTAAATTCTTCAGGGTAAAGCTGTAAAACATTGATCCAACCATAAAGATTATTAAGTTGAACACTCTTGTGTGCGCTATAAACCAAATAGCCAGATTCTCAGTGATGAATAAAACAAAACTAGAATTTCCTCAAGCGAGGATCCCAGGAACAGCAGGTAGGTCCAGCTTTAGCTCCTAAGGGGTTGAGATGTTCCAGAATGTTTAATAAAACATAATTAGTTAATAAACATAACTAAATTGCATGATGTTATGGTCAAAAACACAGCAGAACCTGCAAAGTGGTTACTTTAAAAAAAGCTAACCCTAACTATACTTGTGAATGAGCTGTTGGCCATAAGGAGTCCACCTTATGGTTTGAGTCTGACCTGGGTCATGTCCTGATCCCATTCTCCCCCAACCTTCCTTTCTACACCATACTTTCCTCTATAATAAAGAAAAAAAGCACAAAAAAAGGCAAAAAAAATGCTACACCGGAACTTTTTTAGCATCATAATATGGTTTTAGTGCAGACAGCAGAATAAAAAATTAACATGCACCACAGTATTCCCACTGGAAGACTTTATCACACTTTGAAAATCTTTATGTTGATTTATCTGCAAGTGCTCAGACTGGGAGACAGCGAGTCTGACACCCTGCCTTCAGCCAAAGAACCAGGGAGTGCATGAGGGTGCCTGCTAATGAAGAAATTACCTCTGGGATACACTCAGGTCAACACTGCACAATCACAGTCAGCAACAGCAATAATAATCATTCCGTAAAAGCAATGGCTCCCCTACAACGTGCAAATTGCCTCCCGAAATATTATTTGGATTCATTTATTAGTTGCACTGTCGCACAGAAACTCACCGCTGCTTTAACAACCCTAACAGAGCATCTCCACAAATCACCTAAATAACAAAAGATCCCTTCAACAAATCTGCAGTATTACCAGCTTTAATCTTAACCAGTCAGCTGAATTAGCCGAGCAAAGCCACAGCCTGTCAGGTTGGTGCTAGCTTTATAAATGCTGGTTTAAATGTTGAAGCTGACTCCTGTGCAAAGTTCAACGAGGAGATGTTGACTATGCCAGAATATGGCTATAGGCAAGGCACCCTGTCTCTTGGGATCTCTTCTTTCTAAAAAGCTTGAATAAACAAGCACCACAAAGTCAAAAAGTACAAACAACACTAGAAAAAAAGTAGCAAGTGGTGAAAAAAAGCTGATATAGAATTTGGTAGAGGGGAAAGAGAAATGTCAGACTCTGATAGGGAAGTGGAACATTTTTACGTGCATAGGCAGCTGGAGTTTCTTTTCTTTACTCTGTTGACTGACAAAGTCCATTTTGGTTCTGCTGTTCATTTCTGGAGTTTGGAGATGTTCTGCACGATAGTCTGACATATTGACCTTTCCCATCACAACAACTATGGTCTTCACTCACAACTCTGAAAACATAAATCATACTGCAAGAGAGAGATCTATCAGTGGAGAGGGGCAGATCTGGATATGTTTGCACCAGGATTTAGTAAATAGTTATTTTGGTTGCATCATTTGTTAATAGGTTAGATTAAACCTCTTTTACAGTGGACAAAATCACAACAAATGAAAACAATAACACTGTTACAACTTGCTCTTAAAGAAATGGCTCACCCAAAAATAAAAATTCATCATTTCACCCTTGTATTGTTTTAAACTTATGACTTTATTTCTTCTGCAGAACCCAAAAAAAGATATTCTGAAGAACTGTTTTCGTCAATAAAGTCCAGGGTTGTTTTGAACTCTCTGAACTTTCACTGTGTGACGAGTGGGGCGGGGCTGAGAGCCGTGGGAACGGAGCGAGGCCGTGGAGTAATTGATAATGAGTCAATTACTGCACCACTCACCGGTCTCGAGTCCCACGGAGGAGCTCC
>JADLZN010010484.1:0-90000 GCA_018155175.1 Sinocyclocheilus anophthalmus
TATGGGTGTGTATATGCCATCAGAATAGAATTTAAATAAAACAATCAAGATGAAATTGAAATGCAGACTTTCATGTTTTTGAACAATTGAAGGGGGTGGACCAACGATCCATCCCGTGAATGTTAAATTAGAAAACAGTAGACCAAACAGACAGGTCATAGGTTATACATAACGCTGTAAAAACACAACAAACCTTATCACGTTAATTTCCAGTAAAAATAAAATCTCGAACGTGACTTATACCCCCAGTTATCTGCCACTCGCTGCCTGGGGTTTAAAGTGCGGCTTGTTGTTTTGTAAATAAGTTATCCTCCTCCCCGTGTCTGATCTCTGTCGGTTGGCCCGGGCGCATTTCTCGTGCGTGGGCCCTCAAGGTCGGGGCCGCCAGCTCTGGCCAGGTGGGGTACAGCGGTATGCTGCGGCGTATATGGGGTTTTAATGAATCCGGGTTGGATTGCATTCTTTATAGTGTCACCCATGGATAGCGATGCTTTTGCGTGTTATGCGTTGGGCGATTAGCGCGGTGAGTCCTTCACACTACAGGTAGGGTGCACCGCTTCTAACAACGGCGCGCTTTTATATTAGCGTCTCCAGCATTGGGGACCTGTGTATTGTCTGCAGGGATTCACCGTGAACTCTATTCGTCTCTCACCGGACTTGCACGGTCGATGGTGCCTTGACTTTGGCAGCTCCCCAATATAACTCTCCCCCCGTTTATGCAAGGTATACAAAACGACTTAAAACATAAACGGGGTTACCACAGTGTGTCACACCTTCCCATTTTTGGTATGAGTGGTGAAACAGAAGCAAACCGGAGGGGTTTCAACGAGAGTGAAATAAAAAGGAATACGGAAAGAAGAGGGTCATAATACAACAAAATAAACCGACTTTGTGAATTGAAAGTTTGTATAGTTGGAAGTGTGGTCGGAAGTAAAATCGTTAACAAGAAACGATGTAGATAAAAAAAACCATTATGGGCGGGAAAGGAAAACATAAAAGCAATGTGGGGGAAAAGGCAAAAGGTTAATTGTACCAAAAATGGGACACAGAAAAACGCTGTGCATAATAGTGCCGAATGTTGTTAAAGAGGAGGACGATAGAAAGACAAGTGGGGGAGAGCTGAGAGGGGATTGTGGAGAATTAAAGAAATAAGTGGGTGGAAACTTGCCAGTTAGAAGATCAAATCAAAAAAAATTGACATGCACCGCAAGATCCTGAGTTAAAATGCGGTTTGGTACTAATCCAACTTTCAAGGGCTCTAGACTACTCTTTGGGGGTTAAAGCCATTTGTGGTTTGTGTAAACTCCATCCATTATCAATCCAATTTGCTAGTAAAAATGACAAACAAATCCCATTCCTTGAATCTTCGAATCATGGCATCACTAATTAAAACACGAAGTAAAAGGCCTCAATTTGAAGTACATTCGGATGTCTTTTTTCTATACTTTTTAAATAGGTGATTATTGTTCTCTAATAAAGGCAGAGGTCAGGGGTCTTGGACCCGTAGAAAAGGTTCGTCTCATTGAACAGATCGTGCTAGAAGAATGGTGCCAAGTTGTGCAGATCATTCCAGGACTGCTGTCTTCCACGCACCCCCCAATTCCAGGCCCGTTTAATGGTCCTAAGGCTCACCGGGTGTTGATTTCTTCTTGTTTGGCCTATGCTCCTAATGTTACCTCTATCTTGCTGATTGCATTGTTTTGTTTTTGGGGGGGGAAAAAGCTACGATGCCTTTCACTTTGCTGGAAGCTCTTTCCTTTTGACCCGCATGATTGGTTTTCATTGATGAAGAAATAGCGAGGAATGCCCACCCCTGTCCACCAGAACCGCTTTTTGCGCTCCCTTGAGGAATATGCGCCTTCGCCATATCAGACTTGATTGTCATAAACCCTTCCTCCAATTTGGATGGAATGATGCAATTAAAACCGAGAGAGTCTGCCATATTCATTTTATAAACTGTTAACGAACTGTTGTGTAAACGGCCTAAATACAATTGTGTGCTTGTTCCAATACTGTATATATGACCGCAACTACATCCATTCCCAAACAATACAATATATACACCTTGGGAAATCACAATTTAATTAAGCGGTTCTTGAAAGTGGATGTGTCAGGAATCATAGGCATGAAATAAAAAAAAAGAGCAGCGTTAGTGCACGTGCAGTGTCGTCCCTCAATACCGTTTCCACACCATTCGCGCATTCAACTCGTTGACAGCAGTGCCGAAGATGCACCGTTCATCGCTAACATCAACAGGCACCCCGGTGTCACCCAGGGGGGCAGGAAAAAAACAACCCTCACTGGAGGGGCTGTTAGACATTCTCATCCTCGGGTGGTAGCAGCAAGAGTGCCGTAACCGCTGGTGCGTAGGTCCTCGCGTTAGCCCCCCATTGACGCGTCGTGTTGGTGTGTCTCGTTGCAAACAGAGAACAAATGTCAAACCTTCCGGAGGGGTGGCGAGGAAGGAACATTATGTGAACTATGAGGGAACCGCATTCATACACCTCAAGCAGTTCACAACCCCGTCAACCGTCTTATTTTAGGGGAACCCTAACTCAAATAATTGAAAACACATCCACTGTCCAACCCGGACCTAGCACCTACTGAGTGTCCTACTTCATTTAGGGAGCTTCCCCCTTTCCCTGCAGTGTTCTTTCTTTGAACTCATGTAGGATGTACGGACGGCGCTCAGCTCTCACTGCTGTTTTTGTGTGCGCGGGGAAAACGCTAACGTCATGTTCTACCAGCCGAGCTCCCGAATACATTTCAACACCGTTTCACTTCAACACTGTAATCGCTCTGTCTCATCCATCAGTCTGTCTCTCGCGCCTCCCGATGGCGTGAGCAGCAGTGGCTCCTGTACATGTCCGACAAGTAAACAGAGATCAACTTACCCCCAATCCCTTCTCTCAAAACAAACCTATTTCAGACAGAACAATGCAGAAACTTCTCTCATAAACAAAGGGATGTTTGCTCATGAAAGTGTGAGTGTGTGACAGGAGCATTGATTAGCATTTGGAGGATGGCGGTGTTGTCAGCTAATGGAGCGGATGCCGTGCTGCACGGATTCTCACGTCTAATAATAAACGTGAGTGTGGTTTTCTCCCTGGCTGGTGCGAAACATGCGATGTGTGCTAATGAAGAGATGAGAGACAGACGCTAACGAAAGCACTCACACCCCGTTTTATCCCCCAAATCTCAGCACTCATCATGGTTTTAACAACCGCAAAATGTATTCTTCTGTTCACTTGCCTCTTTTTGAACTCACTTTGTCTTGGTGGTAATTGAGAATGATCATTTCCCAATGCTACAGTTGTTCTTAACCCTCATAATGTGTTTGCATCCATTTTGACCGGGAAGAGATACATACAAATGTACAAAAAAAATTTAATAATTCATAGTTTTTAGGAAGTGAACGGAAATTTGCAAATGCTATAAGACCTCAAAACACTTTTACCATTAAAAAAAACGTTACACATTTTTGTGATTGGGGTAGTTTTGACCCAGGAAGCCTTATATTGGATATCATTAGCTGTCAAAAGCAAATATATTTAGCCTTTTTCCCCACAGCTCACCCACTATTGGGGCGGAATTGTTGTTGATTACAGAATAGAATGCCTAGACCAACCACTGCAGGCATAATATTTTTTCACGGTTATTGCCGTTTAGTGCAAGTAAATGCTTGATTTCGTTTGAACTCAAACATTAGTATGTTTATGGTTGTCTTTGCATGTGTTGTTTAGAAATAACTAACGTAGGTTTTCAGACGTTTGCACTGTTTTTTTTAGCAGCATGGTTAGAAATTCAAAGGAATTAATTAAATTCCTTCCTCTAATGGGGTTCAGGCTGGTAAGTGCTCAGATTATGTAAATTTGGTGGCAAATGCATCTCATAACATGTTAAAATTAACAATGGTTTACATTCAAAACTAAAAGTTCGGATCAATATATGGTTTAATTTAAAAAATTAAGTCATGACATATGTTATAACAAACGATTCTTCAGGTCAGATGGACCCCCAGAATGGAAGCAGCATACAGCATTGGTTCTAAGCCCCTCAGCAATTTTCATTGGCCAAAATTTTGTTGTGTAGGGGGGCCATTACGTTTTATATGATTACAGTTACTGTGCATACTAAAATGTAATTTAAGGTTTCCTGTCCTTTGTTTCCTCGTTTACAGGGCATTTTTCCACTAAACCGTATAAATTGTAATGAGTCACCTTTATTATCACTTCTTCATTATTAAAATGTCACTTAATATAATAACACTTTATACTGGGACCGTTACCAAACGAATGAAATCAGTATTAACAAAACTGATCTTTCCACTGCAGAAGAAACAGAAGAAGCTGAAGTGGCATTTAGATGCATTTACCACGATAGTTCAGTGCAGCGTGAAATGTAGCATGAATGCATTTACCACGCAAAATTACACATAAATATTTTATATATTAATTTTCAAATTTCAGAGTGTTGAATTCAAGTAAAAATCCTGCATTTTCATGTCTCTTATATCTAGATGAATATAAAAAGACAAATCGATTTTGGGAGGAACAATGCAAGATAAGCTACTTTTGAACTATGAAAGCCAAAGAAACCGCCAGTAGTCTAATGAGAGAGTCATTGCTGCATTCTTGAATTCAAACCTTAGTTCGACGGCCGATGTCATTCTAGAATGAGCAAGTGCCTGTCTTTATGACGGAAACCACTGAATCAATTGACTCGAATTATTAATTTAAAACCAGTAAGGACACACAGCTGTGTGTCCGCTCAGAGATGCCACACTTTTCCTTCTGCAATCCTGTGTTTGCACCATTTCCGTCACCGCTGCCAAACATCAACTTGAAAATATTGTCTAAAATGTAATTACCTTACTCTCGTTTGAACTCTTGCAATGAAATTCAATGTCAAATTTGCAATAGTCATGGTTTTCAAGAATTGCCTTCTTGGCCGGGTCATGTTGCTTACTAGGCTATATTATAAAGAAAAGTGATACGCTTTTCAGTTTTGGAACCGTATCAGATTCTGAATGCATTATGAGGGTTAAAGGAAACTCCTTCACAGATGAAAGCAACATTTATGATTGATGTTTCTGGCACCGGAGAACCACAGCTTTGAGCCTTAATGACCTGCGAGGAAACATTTCAGAGCATTCGAGCTCAATCTGAGCAGCAGAGCGTTATTAAGAAGCGCAGACTCTGAAGCCTTAATTCTGATCCAGGTGAAGACGGACGTCCTGACAAACTACCGCAGACGCTCTGTCCTTCTTCATCCTGCCAGCCCGTTTAATTAACACTTTAATAAATGCTGCCGTAGATTTAAGCGTGGCTGACATTTGCGGCGGCGCTCGAGACTATTTGTCACTTGCTAACCGGGCGAAGAGAAGAACGGCAGCTACGATTTGTTAAGCACATCCAGCCTGATTTGCTCGTATTTATCGTGGCATAAAAACACGGCAGATCCTCCGTCGGCACGCATTATGTGCAATTAATGAAGCGATGCTTATGTGCAGCGGCCCGATGGAGGGTGTGTTGAGGCCGGGGCTCGTCGTGTTCCTGTGACGGATCTCCAGGCGGATGGGTTATCAGTCAGCGTCCGTGCCGGATGAGTTGTGTATCTCTGGGATGGACAGCGGCTTGATTACTGTGCCTCCAGCGTCCCCGGTGTCACGATGGCACCTGCGATACGAGCCGCTCCACGCCATGAATCCAAATGCTCCTGAACATCAGCTGTCTGATTGAATCCAGCCCGTTATTACCTCTCAGACCCACCTCTGGCTCCAACAACACCAACACAAACCGCCAGCTACTGGGCATCTGTATCACGAGATAAAGTCTTGAGTATTTGTGAAAAAATACCCGTTACAGGTCACCAGTGCTGGGAAAGTGTGTCAAGGGACCCATCATTTAAAGTCATTCAACAATTGTGAAAATATAGATAGATAAATGCTTAAGTGTACTTGTAGTGTCCTTTACATTTGAAAAAAAGTTATAAAGTACTTTTTAAATTATTATTACTACACTTATTTTGATGTGTCAATTAATATATTAAAGCACATGTGAAGTCATTTTAACTGTAGTTTTTATTAATAAACTACAGTACTCTTTTCTATTAACATTTTAATGCTTTAAAGTGCTAAATTGAAACTTAATCAGGAAAAATTTTCAATTCATGAGTTTCAATAGAATTGTATTTTATCTAATGGCTCACATACATTCAGCTTGCGTTAACTATATTTCAAATACAATAGTAGTAAATATGAAATTACATATAACGATGTAGTTAAGTCCTATTTAAGTGGGTCAAAATGTAATTTAATGCATTTAACTAAAATACATTTTCATGTAATTGCAATTAAAATGCAATACGTTGACTGAAAACATTACTTCGTCACACTTAGATATTATTTTTTATAAGTAAATTCTGTGATAATACTCTTTTTGTTTTTTTTTAAAATATGGCTACAGTTGTCTCTTCCCCGCAAGGTTTCTTCTGCAGCAGTCATGTATATAACTATTTGTAAGTTTTTTTTGACGGTTTTTTAACCTCCGTGACTTTTCCAGCCTCAATTCCCTGACTTGCAAAGATTCCCCGTGGGAACCCTGTTAAAATACTTAAAACCACGCAAATATGTGACTTTGTTATTTGCGTCACTGTCCTTGAAAATGACTGATTCAGTATAATAACACCACAAATCAATAAGCATGTTTTTATCTAGGATCCTCTGCGGAAGAATCTGCGTTGCTAACCGCGAACCAAGGTCGCCCTTGTTCCCCAAACAAGTGCAAACAGCTGACTATTATCAATCTAAAGACGTAAAGCTTCTGAAGCTCTCATGGACTGCCAGTGAGGAAATATATATGACGACCATATCTCCACTCAATCCAGGCTGGGAAATCCCCGAACGCTCTCGTATTGAAAAGCTCGTTCACATGCATCTTCATCCACACTAATAGACAAAACAGTTCTACAATTCAATCAGAAGGAATATATTTCAGCATCAGCTGTACAGGTGCTTCAACATTCCGGTTTCAACACACACAATACAGTCCAAGCATACCATCACTTTATATGAATCCATGGTCTTCGCATCATGACAATCAAATCAAATGTTGACACCACAACCCAATGAGTCTTGATGTTACTGATCTTTACATAACCAACGTTTATATATGACTTGAAAGGGGAATAAGCACTTTAAGGTCACAATCCGATTTCCACATGTGAACATATTGTTTCACGAACGCAGACTTACCTGCTGCTTTTTGGAGCTTGAACTTGACTTTTGTTATACTTTTTCGTTATGTCGACAAAACCGCTCTTCTTTATTTTCCAGAACAAAGTAATCTTCAGGTTCCTGAAAACGTGAGGGAATAACTGATGACCTGGTTCTTCTCATGTGGGCTTTTTATTGTGACATGCAACAAATTTACCTGGACTTAATTGCTCTACATTTCTATTTGCAGAGTGTACATTTCATTTGTGTTGTGTATGTTTTTGGTGATCTTCTGAACTGCTTTGGACAGATTGCTTATTAATATAAACAGTGATCCTGACGGATCGTTTTTTTCCAGCTGAACGTCCTCACAATTAACTTTCACGGACGTTTTTGAAAAGTTATATGAATGGGGATAAAACGTTCTTAAAGTAACATTTATGGAACGTTCTTACAACTTTGTTGATATTTGAAATAATTAAATAGAATATTAAAAATAAATGATGTTATATATTGGGTAAAAATAAAGTTAGCTGAATGTTAAGTTTTTTAAACTTTCAAATAACAAAAAAAAACTGAACATGGCAACACTTCATAATAACTTTCATTAATAAGTCATTAGCAAACACCTCCACCCCCCCCTAACGAATCATTAGTTAATGCTTACAAATGTCATTAAACTTTAAATTCCATATGATCAAGCACTTATTAAAAATTTACAAATGATTTTAACAGAAATTATACATTGCTTACATGCTCTTTTTTACATTTAAAACATGTTGTGGAAAATAGCTTAATTAGTCATTTTAAGCAATTCACAAACTATTGATGTTAACATAGTATGCATTAACATAATTACCGTCTGTAAAAGGTAATATGTTTGTGGAGTAGACTTCTACTAGTTACACATCTTAAGTCATGCATTCATTATTTCTTCATGTTTTTGCAGTACCCAACCTAAAGTTGAAATTATTCATCATTTGTAAATGTTATGGATCTTATAGTACCTCTGACTGGCTGGTAGCTGCTGGTACAATGTTATTGTAAAGGTGTTGTTATTTGCTAAATTGCTTGCTAAAGCCTCATGGCACATGGGTATATTTGTAATTGCCTCAACACCTTATTAATAGGTATTCCCTTAATCATAACATCCTTTTTTTGTAAAGGAAGATACTTTAACAAGCTTTTATCATCGACAACACTGTGAAAAATTCGCTTTTAGATTTTCAAGAAGAGCTATGAAATTGAACGCTTCCTGAACATTTGGTAAGCATTTTTTAATTTACATGAAATAATTATCTTTTAATCACGAGGTAATGTGTATTAGGAAACAGCAACAATCCATTCTCATTTTTTAGCCTATTTGAATATATAACTTCTATCGCGCTAAGAATTATGATAATGTTTTGTTAGGGGTCTATTAATGAAGTTCTTTACATAAAGTGTATCCTGAACGTTTTAACGTTATTAGAGTATTAAAGTAAATTGTTTCAAATAACTTCAGATGTTGGCTTGAAAAGTTAGAACCTTCAAATAACGTTCTCATTATGACAAGAAAACTGTACATTTTAACTTTCTACACGTTCTTATTTTGGGTGAAAATAAAGTTAGAATAATATTTTAGTAACCTTTAAATAACGTTATAATCACGGCAAGAAAATTGGACATTTTAGCAACATTGCAAAAAACAATATTCCCTCAACGTTTGTGTAAGCTAACTTTACCCGTGTAGCTGTTTAACACTCAGTGAATATAAATCCCACACAGCATGCAGTGAAGTCTCAAAACACACCGCATCAGATGCTCGAAGTCTCAACACACGCCGTTTACTGGCCTCTCGCTCTCGAGCTGCAGAAGCGAAGCCACTGGCTTCCACTCCAGGATGAATTCAAATCTATTCGAGGAAAGCAGAAAGAACATCTCGCTCCAGCCCAGTGCAGGACACGCTCTATTATTAACTCGCCGCACCTTTACAAAACATGTCAGCAAAAAAGAGCAAACTTTTCTCCCAGCATCGTCCCGCGTCTCAGGAGAAATGAGCTTCCCACCGGTCGTTTGTTTAACGTTGGAGGGTTTTCAGAGAGTTTGACGTATCACTAATTGGCAGAAACCCAGCGAGTACGAGACTGGAGCTGGATTAGTCATTTAGCTGAAGGCGAGGTGTGTGTAATTATTAAGATCTCTAATCTTAAGCACACTTGCACTGGCTTCGCTAACACCGAACCTGAAGCAGTGTTTCTCAAACTGCTGCCATCATCGTTTGATCCTGCTGCTAATAAATATATAAATAAAAAGAGCATCTCTCTTCTGTCCCACACAGTTCCCACGCTTCCGTCAGGAATTAAAGCTTGTTTTCCACAATGAATGCGCCTCTGCGTTAAGAAGGACACGCAGCAAAACTTCTCATGAAAGAACAAAAAGCAAGGCAATAATAATACAGCGTATTTCGGGCGTGTGTGGTTTGGAAATGAGGTTAGATGGATCTGTTTGCTGGCGCTCTGACAGAAGTAGGACAGAAAACAGGAAGTGCTGCAGTGAGTTTCTCGCTCACATCCTGGGATTTCAGTCCTTTGTGTCTCTGCTTTGGCCTCACGGACGCTCACATTTGTTCGCTCGTCACAATTGCCGTTAATTCGCGGTCAAAGAAATCTACACTTCAGTCGAAAGCCCTCCGGAGGATGCCATCCCATGCTTTAATCAAAACTTCATAAACACTGTGTTTTCTGTCTGATTAAACATTGATTTCGCTTCTGTACATTTCTGAGACAAACCAAATGCGTTTAAACGTGTGAAATTATATATTGAAATCTAGAAGACCATCCACCGGTTTCACAGACGAGGCTTAAGCCTAGTCCCCGATTAAAATGCAGTGTGATCCGGTCAATCTGGAAATAGTAAATACATCTTGAAATATGTCGTGCCCTGTTTTGTCTCCAAGAATGCACCCAGTCATGGTTTGTTTTTTTTTCTAAGGCATGTTTAATAAAATGAACTTTAAAATCCCAATTGAACTATGCCTAGTCCTGCTTAAGCGAAGCTACTTCTGTGAAACCGGGCCTATATTGCATCAAATTTCACTCAAAGGTCATTAATTGCCCAGGAGCCGTTGGTGGGTTCAAATATAGATCAGTTTTACATTCCTTAAACGAACTTCATCAGCAAGGAGACAAGACTGAAAAGGGTTGAATTTACAGTTTTGACAAGCAAGCAAGACTCAGCAATGTGAATGATTCTTGGAGATCTTCTTGTCCTTCTTGATTCTAGTGCTGGTCCAAATGAAACTCCTGAGGCCGTAAAGAGGCCCTGCTTACTTATTCATAAAGCTTTAAATAAATATGAGATATAGAGTCATCCCAAAGGAAGGAATGATCACAGACGGCAATCTCTATAATATCTTGATTGTTTCTCCAAGCCGGACTCCAGATTAAATGAAGACGTTTCCCTCTTGAGCTCCACAAGAGATCTCAACAGAGTCTCGAGCGTCTCACTATGAACTCATGAAACATTTGATCTGAATGAATAAATTATCTGAGCGGCTTGCCACATTTATTTTACAGCTCTATACCATTACAAATATTGATCGTGTTCAGAAAGAAAGTGTCTGACAAAGCTGAAGTAGGCAGTATAGGAGAGACGTAGTTTGGATCTAACTGCAGCTTTAATTAAAGTAACTAAAAATACAGGAGCAGACAGGAACAAGAACATAAAACAGATGATCTGAGAATAAAAGACGTCTGCATCGTATCTACTGATACGCACAAGAACTGACAATCAACCGAACTAACAGAAGGCTGAAAGGAACTTAACCAGGAACAGGTGAAGATAATAAGTAACGAACATACAGTAAAAATACCAGGTACAATTTATTTATTTTGGCACATTTTCAAGTTTATTTTTCAATCTCTCTGAAAACTTTCATAATCACTAATGAAACTCAATCTAATAACGATCTTCAGGAAACGTATTGGACAAATAGAAAGCACTTTAAAGTCATCAATTATAGTTTTAAAATCTCCAGCAAAATCATGGCAAATCTCCAGTTGTCCATCATTAATAAGCACATGCTCTCACACACGATTCAGGAGTCAAACGCTGAAGCACAACCACAAACAAGACGTTTCATTCACTGCATGAAATATTTAAGGCAGGTCAGGTTTTGTTAACCGGACGACATCAGTCTAATATAATTTTGCTCTGGAGAGATTTTGCACACTGAGAGTAAGAGAACCGACCGGTGTCGCTAAGTGAAGCGTAACACGGTGACCAATTAAAAGCTGTTCTCTAGAGTCACTCTTTAAATATTGATGTGCGTCTGACAGTCAGAGACGCACTGAGCTTTAGTTTCACATTCACACAAACACTCAGCCTTAACACATCCTACATGAGTCTGGATCAAATCAAATAAACACACGTTCAGGGGCCGCATGCATAATATCGTGTAGATTTCATCCTGAAAGTGTGCAAACGCACAAAAGGAAAGCTTTCAGATTTGTAAAACTGAACCATACATCAGAACATGCACAAAAATAAAATCACACAGCTGTGTTGAATTCACGTTCAGCTCATTATAGCAAAAGTCGACACGACACCACATGATAAAAGAAAAGTTTTAGGCCCTATTTTGTATTCTGTTCCTGATTTTGAGTTAATTTAGAATGTGAGAGCAAATATTTTCTTTATATAAGCAACCAGTGCTATCACACGTAAGGTGTACTAACTGGTGTTAAACGCCGCAGACGGTTGACTTTCCTCACCTGAAACACCTTTAGTGAAGATTTACAGCGTTTCTCATCCTACAAGAAGGACGTGTGATGAGAAGTCAGACAGCGATAAACAAGACTGACATCTGTGCCAACGACTACCCAGAAAGTTTTAGAAGTGAAATTGTTTTCTCCAAAGGGAAATAGATTTAACAATAACTAATCAACCTTTAAAGACAGACGTGTTGTGAGCTCTAAGGTTGTTAATCAATGGTATATGCTTTTGTTGAAGCCATTTTTCATTACTTCAGCTTACTTTTTTTTTTTTTTAAACATCGTTTATAATTTGTGGTGAAAACTACATTACCCATGATGCTGTAAAGAAAATTCCACCAATCAGAGTCACAGTGAGATTTTTAGATCTGCCCACTCCCATAAAAAGAGTCGATATCTATATTTTGCAATATTGTTTCTATAGATACAACCAACAACTTTAAATTATTAGTTTTATATTTTTCTGTTATTTGATTAATGCATTCCGCAAAGCCTTATGGGATTGTGGTTCTTTGCCTCAATTAAAAGCCATTCATTTCACAGTCTTGTACCTGAAATGAAATGATTTTCATTTACTTTTTTTATTTCAGATCAAAGTTTGTAATGTTGTGAATCTCCTTGTAGCTGGCTGGTTTGGTCCATGGATTATTGCACTTTAACAAAGATCCCTGTGGGGTCAAAAAAATAATGGGAAAAATATTTCTGGAACCAGCGTCGCTGAAAACATTGGATGGTTCTAATGCACTCTATAGGAATCTGCATACTAGCATACTCACCGTTTTCACCATATCTTTTTATGGCAGGATAGCACTACACTAGTATGCAGTTCTAAATTCAACAAGTCTTTTCAGTGAACACAGACAGAAACACTGGTGAAAGCGGCAGGTTCACGTGTGTCCAAACGAACAAAACACAGTCAGCGGCCGTAAATCAGCTCTAATTACGACAGACATCAAAGCTGCGATGACCTCAGATAGCTCAGAACTCATTACTGCTCGTATTAGCAGCTGATTCCATCAGCGCGAGCGACACCAACGGATCTCAGTCCTCACAGATGTGTTTAAAGGTGTGATGACTGACGCGCGGCGTGCTTGCTAATCGTCATTTTCTGTCAGGCCTTTGTTTCAGAAGCTAATGTGGGTCGGCTGCTTCTAAGACATGCTAATGGACCGCGCGCTGATGTCAAGAGACCAATTACACTCGCGAGCGGCTCCTCAGACTCAGAGAAGCGGAAGAAGCTTAGAGACACGCTTGACTTCCGCTCTTCTGCGGGACGATCCTCGCTGGAACAGTTGATATTCCCACAGATGGGCGAAAAGGGTAAGAGAGAAAGAGTAATTCAGCATCGCAGAAGCTCGCATTATTCATTCACAGCGCTGAACAGAATGTAGTTTAGAGTTCAACACCTAACGAGACATGCTTTACATTTGCTGAAGAAAAGTGAGTTGTGCTTCTCCTGATCGGTCATTGCTAGGCACTTGCTAGGTGGTTTCTTCCGGTCTGGTGATCTTCTGGTCCTGTATTACAGAAACTTCCTTAGTTTGTGACTTCAAATGTGAAAGATATATTTCCTATGAGGCTAAACAGATATTCGGAGTTAGGTCTGGGACACACTCTACGATTTTAAGACTATCTTAACCGATTTTAAAACCACGGGAGACCACAGACATGAAGACAGTTTCAACCAATTTTTAGCCTTATAATCCTCTGAATGCTAACCTCTAGTTACAGTCACTTAGTTATATAACGCTCTAAACAATCGATTGTTTCAAAGCAACTGAAACAGCATAATGAGCAAAATAGTGTCAATAAATGCAAATGATAGTAAAACCCTACATTTTCCTTTTAAGGGCAGTTCTCATTGAATTCCAGTGATGTTATCATCCAGTTCATTTCAGTTTAAATATATCTGTGCCATCCAAGTCTCCGATTCCTCCATTGGAAATTAAGTGTCCCCGACTCTCAAGCCATAGAACCAAAACGGTGACAGAAATGGAGGAAAAAAACCTTGGAAGAATCCAGGCTCAGTCAGGGGTTCAGTTCTTCTCTGGCCAGATGAAACCAGCATTTCAATTCCAGGCTGCAGCAAAGTCAGATTGTGCAGAAGACTCAACTGGTTCCTGTGGTCTTGTCTTCCCGTTGGGCTTTCTATGACACAGTCTCACTGGAGGCTTCTTTGTATCTGGGGCTCATCTAGTTGTCCCGGTCTCCACTGACATTCAGGGCTGTTTCAGAGGTCCTCTCTACACAGGTGCCTGATCCACTCATCTGGCCTGGACGGTGGTCCTTACAACCCGAGATGATTCGACCCAAGTCGCGAGAACCACACACTTGTTGACCTGTAGGAATGATTTCCCAGTGACGAGATCTCACGGAGTAACACGAGATCCACGGACTACAGAAGGAAAAACACTTGAACAATCCCCTGCGTGCGTTCTGTGTACATTGAAAACAAATAGAAAAAGAATATGTTCTGGTCTTGTCTCAGTGCCCCTTTCGTGCAGGTTGTGGCTGAAGTTTCAGCTATAAGAAGCCCACAGCCTCCGCTGCTGACGCTTGCGCGCTCTCATTGGCTGTCGCTGTTAAATAATCATGACCCCAGGATTTTTGGACAAAAAACTCATTGGGGACAAACCTGATCGTTCAGGTGCAAATCGGCTTAAAATCTTCAAATGTTGTGGCCAGGTGTCTATAGCTTGTAGCTCGGTATCTCTCTCAACATCGTCTCGTTGCAGCGAGGTCTACCCTCGAATTAGACGGACTACCCCCTTTCTGTAGCCTACCGCTATAAGTCACCACATGGCCACACCTATTAAGATTTTAAGCCCGCTTTGCACCCCTGAACGTTCCGGTTTGTCCCAAAGAGCTTTCATTCTTGTCCAAAAAATCCGGGGGGGTGGTGTCGATGACTTTATTAACCACGACAGCCCAATGAGCAGCGAGCACGTCACCCACCGATCGGTTGCTTCTATAGCTGAAACTCTGCAGCCCAAACATGCCCTATGTGGAGGCACTGAGACAGACCTCACATTTCTTTTTTCTATTTTGTTTTTGCACTGTGTACAACACCACGCCAGGGATTTGCTTCCATGTCGTTTCCACTCCTCTGTAGTCACCTTTTGATCCGACTCGGGTCTCCGTTGTAGATCTCGTCACTGGGAATCCTTCCTACAGTCAACAAGTGTGTCGGTCTCGCTAGATCTGGTTCGAATTCATCTTAGCTGTCTAGTATCATCCAGCCCCTTATGATTATGGTGGATCAGCACCTAGATAGGACCTGCACAGCCCTGAATGCCAGCGGAGATCAGGACAACTAGATGAACCCCAGAGACAGATACCCAGTGAGGACCTTGTCTCCTAGACAGCCACCGGGACAAGACCACCGGAACCAGATGAGTCCTCTGCACAATCTGACTTTGCTGCATTGTGCCTGAATTGAAACTCTGCTGGTTCTCTTCTTCCCTCTCCTTCCAGGTTTTTTCTCCATTCTGTCACCGTTTTGGTTCCTCTGGCTTGCTTAGTCGGGGACACTTAATTTCCAATGATATCATTGACTTGATTGCACAGATACCATTTAAACTGAACCGAGCTGGATGACGACATCACTGAATCAACAATGAACTGACACGCCCCTCCTTTACACTGAAATGTGTGTTTTACTTTATCCTCGTTGCGCATTTCTGACACTATTTGGCTAAGTAAATGCTGTTCGCTTCTTGACACAATCTGTATTGTTTAGAGCTGTAGATAAAGATAAGTGTACTTTTCCTAAGTTTCGATTCAGAGGATTATAAGGCTAAAATCGGTTGAAACTGTCTTCATGTTTGTGGTCTCCCGTGGTTTTAAAATCGGTTAAGATAGTCTTAAAATCGTAGAGTGTGTCCCAGACCTAACTCCGAATATCTGTTTAGCCTCATAGGAAATATATCTTTCACATTTGAAGTCACAAACTAAGGAAGTTTCTGTAATACAGGACCAGAAGATCACCAGACCGGAAGAAACCACCTAGCAAGTGCCTAGCAATGACCGATCAGGAGAAGCACAACTCACTTTTCTTCAGCAAATGTAAAGCATGTCTCGTTAGGTGTTGAACTCTAAACTACATTCTGTTCAGCGCTGTGAATGAATAATGCGAGCTTCTGCGATGCTGAATTACTCTTTCTCTCTTACCCTTTTCGCCCATCTGTGGGAATATCAACTGTTCCAGCGAGGATCGTCCCGCAGAAGAGCGGAAGTCAAGCGTGTCTCTAAGCTTCTTCCGCTTCTCTGAGTCTGAGGAGCCGCTCGCGAGTGTAATTGGTCTCTTGACATCAGCGCGCGGTCCATTAGCATGTCTTAGAAGCAGCCGACCCACATTAGCTTCTGAAACAAAGGCCTGACAGAAAATGACGATTAGCAAGCACGCCGCGCGTCAGTCATCACACCTTTAAACACATCTGTGAGGACTGAGATCCGTTGGTGTCGCTCGCGCTGATGGAATCAGCTGCTAATACGAGCAGTAATGAGTTCTGAGCTATCTGAGGTCATCGCAGCTTTGATGTCTGTCGTAATTAGAGCTGATTTACGGCCGCTGACTGTGTTTTGTTCGTTTGGACACACGTGAACCTGCCGCTTTCACCAGTGTTTCTGTCTGTGTTCACTGAAAAGACTTGTTGAATTTAGAACTGCATACTAGTGTAGTGCTATCCTGCCATAAAAAGATATGGTGAAAACGGTGAGTATGCTAGTATGCAGATTCCTATAGAGTGCATTAGAACCATCCAATGTTTTCAGCGACGCTGGTTCCAGAAATATTTTTCCCATTATTTTTTTGACCCCACAGGGATCTTTGTTAAAGTGCAATAATCCATGGACCAAACCAGCCAGCTACAAGGAGATTCACAACATTACAAACTTTGATCTGAAATAAAAAAAGTAAATGAAAATCATTTCATTTCAGGTACAAGACTGTGAAATGAATGGCTTTTAATTGAGGCAAAGAACCACAATCCCATAAGGCTTTGCGGAATGCATTAATCAAATAACAGAAAAATACACTAAGATTCGTTAAGTTTTTGGTTGTAATCTAATAACAATCTTTAGTCAAGATAGAATATCTCCTTTCTTTCTTATGGAGTGGGCAGATCTAAAATCTCGCTGTGACTCTGATTGGTGGATTTTCTGTAACGCATCATGGAATTATTTTTTCACCACAAAGTTATTAAACGATTGTTTAAAAAAAAAAAAGTAAGCTGAATTAATGCAAACATAAGTTCAACAAAAGCATAAAGAATTGAGCTCACAACACGTCTGTCTTTAAAGGTTGATTAGTTATTGTTAAATCTATTTCCCTTTGGAGAAAACAATTTCACTTCTAAAACTTTCTGGGTAGTCGTTGGCACAGATGTCAGTCTTGTTTATCGCTGTCTGACTTCTCATCACACGTCCTTCTTGTAGGATGAGAAACGCTGTAAATCTTCACTAAAGGTGTTTCAGGTGAGGAAAGTCAACCGTCTGCGGCGTTTAACACCAGTTAGTACACCTTACGTGTGATAGCACTGGTTGCTTATATAAAGAAAATATTTGCTCTCACATTCTAAATTAACTCAAAATCAGGAACAGAATACAAAATAGGGCCTAAAACTTTTCTTTTATCATGTGGTGTCGTGTCGACTTTTGCTATAATGAGCTGAACGTGAATTCAACACAGCTGTGTGATTTTATTTTTGTGCATGTTCTGATGTATGGTTCAGTTTTACAAATCTGAAAGCTTTCCTTTTGTGCGTTTGCACACTTTCAGGATGAAATCTACACGATATTATGCATGCGGCCCCTGAACGTGTGTTTATTTGATTTGATCCAGACTCATGTAGGATGTGTTAAGGCTGAGTGTTTGTGTGAATGTGAAACTAAAGCTCAGTGCGTCTCTGACTGTCAGACGCACATCAATATTTAAAGAGTGACTCTAGAGAACAGCTTTTAATTGGTCACCGTGTTACGCTTCACTTAGCGACACCGGTCGGTTCTCTTACTCTCAGTGTGCAAAATCTCTCCAGAGCAAAATTATATTAGACTGATGTCGTCCGGTTAACAAAACCTGACCTGCCTTAAATATTTCATGCAGTGAATGAAACGTCTTGTTTGTGGTTGTGCTTCAGCGTTTGACTCCTGAATCGTGTGTGAGAGCATGTGCTTATTAATGATGGACAACTGGAGATTTGCCATGATTTTGCTGGAGATTTTAAAACTATAATTGATGACTTTAAAGTGCTTTCTATTTGTCCAATACGTTTCCTGAAGATCGTTATTAGATTGAGTTTCATTAGTGATTATGAAAGTTTTCAGAGAGATTGAAAAATAAACTTGAAAATGTGCCAAAATAAATAAATTGTACCTGGTATTTTTACTGTATGTTCGTTACTTATTATCTTCACCTGTTCCTGGTTAAGTTCCTTTCAGCCTTCTGTTAGTTCGGTTGATTGTCAGTTCTTGTGCGTATCAGTAGATACGATGCAGACGTCTTTTATTCTCAGATCATCTGTTTTATGTTCTTGTTCCTGTCTGCTCCTGTATTTTTAGTTACTTTAATTAAAGCTGCAGTTAGATCCAAACTACGTCTCTCCTATACTGCCTACTTCAGCTTTGTCAGACACTTTCTTTCTGAACACGATCAATATTTGTAATGGTATAGAGCTGTAAAATAAATGTGGCAAGCCGCTCAGATAATTTATTCATTCAGATCAAATGTTTCATGAGTTCATAGTGAGACGCTCGAGACTCTGTTGAGATCTCTTGTGGAGCTCAAGAGGGAAACGTCTTCATTTAATCTGGAGTCCGGCTTGGAGAAACAATCAAGATATTATAGAGATTGCCGTCTGTGATCATTCCTTCCTTTGGGATGACTCTATATCTCATATTTATTTAAAGCTTTATGAATAAGTAAGCAGGGCCTCTTTACGGCCTCAGGAGTTTCATTTGGACCAGCACTAGAAACCAAAGACAGACAAGAAGATCTCCTGCAATCCTTCACATTCTGAGTCTTGTTTGCTTTTGTCTAAAACTGTAAATTCACCATGTTTTCCAGTCTTTGTCCTCCTTCTGCTGATGAATCGTTTAAGGAATTGTAAAAATGACTCTATATTTGAACCAACTGCTCCTGCATTATTGACCTTTGAGTGAAATTTGTGCAATATAGGCCCGGTTTCACAGACGTAGCTTAGCTTAAGCCAGGACTAGGCCATAGTTCAATTGGGATTTTAAAGTCATTTTTATTAACATGCCTTAGAAAAAAAAAAAACCTTACTGGTGTGCATCTTGAGACAAAACACGGGAACTGCCATATTTCAAGATGTATTTCTATTCAGTTGAAACGGGCTCAGACATGCATTTTAGTCTGGGATAGGCTTAAGCCTCGTCTGTGAAACCGGTGGATGGTCTTCTAGATTTCAATATATAATTTCACACGTTTAAACGCATTTGGTTTGTCTCAGAAATGTACAGAAGCGAAATCAATGTTTAATCAGACAGAAAACACAGTGTTTATGAAGTTTTGATTAAAGCATGGGATGGCATCCTCCGGAGGGCTTTCGACTGAAGTGTAGATTTCTTTGACCGCGAATTAACGGCAATTGTGACGAGCGAACAAATGTGAGCGTCCGTGAGGCCAAAGCAGAGACACAAAGGACTGAAATCCCAGGATGTGAGCGAGAAACTCACTGCAGCACTTCCTGTTTTCTGTCCTACTTCTGTCAGAGCGCCAGCAAACAGATCCATCTAACCTCATTTCCAAACCACACACGCCCGAAATACGCTGTATTATTATTGCCTTGCTTTTTGTTCTTTCATGAGAAGTTTTGCTGCGTGTCCTTCTTAACGCAGAGGCGCATTCATTGTGGAAAACAAGCTTTAATTCCTGACGGAAGCGTGGGAACTGTGTGGGACAGAAGAGAGATGCTCTTTTTATTTATATATTTATTAGCAGCAGGATCAAACGATGATGGCAGCAGTTTGAGAAACACTGCTTCAGGTTAGCTGTTAGCGAAGCCTTGCAAGGGTGCTTAAATTAGAGATATTAATAATTACACAACTCGCCTTAGCTAAATGGACTAATTCCAGCGAAAGTCTCGTACCGCTGGTTTCGGCCTTAGTGATACGTCAAACCTCTGAAAACCTCCAACGTTAAACAAAGACCGGGTGGGACAAGTATTCTCCTGAGACCACGGGCCGATGCTGGAGAAACGTTTGCCTTTTTTGCTGACAGGTTTTGTAAAGGGTGCGGCGCGGTAAAATAGAGGTGGCTGCATGGGCTGGAGCGGAGATGTCTGTCTGCTTCCCGAATAGATTGAATCATCTGGAGTGGAAGCCAGGGGTTCGCTTCTGTCTTTTTTACAGCTGAGAGCGAGAGGCATGTTACGGCGTTGTGTTGGACTTCGAGCGTATGATGTCGGTGTGTTTGCGACTTCATGCATGCGTGTGGGCTTTATATTCATGAGTGTTAAACAGCTACAGGGTAAGTTAGCTTATACCAACGTTGAGGGGAATATTGTTTTGCCAATGTTGCATAAAGGTCCAATTTCTTGCCGTGATATACCGTTATTAAAGGTTATAAATATATGCTAACGGATTTTCACCCAAAAAATCCCGAAGTTAGAAAGTTCCCTGTTACAGTTTTTGTCATCATGGGAAGTTCTTTGCAGGTTTGTACCTTTTGCACCAACTATGATGCTATTGCAATTCTTTACTACTCTAATAAGTAAACGTAGGCTACCTTCTAAAAACCTTTCAGAATCGCCCTGCCCAACCCTTCTCTACTTTAGCAGGATCCTTCGTCCTCGATTCAACTCGGCTCAACAACGCGAGGATGTGCTTGTGTGTTTCTCCTAACATTCCTGTGCTTCCACGATATTATTTTCCTGTCCCTTACCAGCTTTACCACCGTCAGTCGCTTTCCCTTCCTATCTCTCTGCCCTCTCCCCGAGCTTTTCAACCCGATGTTTGTCCGATGCTCACCGCTTGTGTTACAAGTTCTCTTCTTAAACGGATGTATGATACGGCCCCCCCCCTCTTTATACGTGTTGCGGATACAAATCCCCGTGCATGTGGCTTCGCAGATTTAGCTCAACTAATACCCCCCTTTCCCTCCATTGTTCCCCCGCGCCAAGGTATCGCGGTCCTCCCCGCTCAATAACTTTTACGGGAATATTTCTCGGTTGGGTCCTGCACACCCTGCAGCAAATAATGACGCCTCTTCGCGGTGTCATAGTCGCCGTTCTCCCCTCTCTTTTCGCCGGTCTTTGTGTTCTGTCCCCTCCCTAGTTGTGCCTGTTCCCGCTCTCGCTATTTCCCATGTTCCTGGAACAGGGAGGGGGGGGGGGGGGATTTTCTGTTACCCACCACGCCCTGATACTTCTGAAAACACCTTTTGGATTTTCCATACTGATTCCAAACTGTACCCGCTGCTTGCAAGCAAATTGGCAACATTGACCCCAGCACTTCTCCTAGCGCTTGCCCAGGGTTGTCTCACCCTCCTATACCATTGAACAACGCCCTTGTCACAGCCCACCGTGCCGACCCAAGATCGTTTTTGTCATGACGCCAGTTTCCCCCCCTTCCTCCGCCCTCGATTCTTACCCCTCTCTCCCTCACATTTTCTATCTTCTTTCTTCTTTCCCACCCCCCCGTGTGCCCGTCCTCCCTGTTTTCCGACCCAGCATTTTAGCCTCTTCCCTTTCCCCCGTGTGCCGCCTTGTGGCCGTCCGGTGGCCCCCCGCTGTGGATCTGTTCCCGCTGTCGGTCGCGTCCCCTCCCCTGCCCTGTCTTGCCTGCCTGTTCGCGCCTTGTCGGCCTTGTTGGTCCTCCCCGGCTGGCGGGGTTCTTCCCCGTTTTCCGACACTCGTTAAAGTGCGATACCGGTTTCCTGTGGCCTCCACACCGTTGGTCTGCAGCTCTCTACTCCGAGAATATAGAGGACAGATTTTTTATCGGACCTTTGCATAGATGTACAAGCCTACAGCCCAGGCACTCATTATTACTGCCATGTCCCATGCGTAATGTCTAAAGTGTTTCCCACCTCTGCCCCGGCTCAGGGCCTAGGTGCCTTCGTGTTTTCCTTCCGTCTCTCTCTTCCCCTTGTCTCCCGCGCGATGCCCCTCTCTTGGGAATACGAAACAATCAAAATCTACCCCCTCCCACACCCTCACACAATTGGGTTTTTGCTCGCCGTACTGCTTTGCTGCTGACTGCTGCACACCATGCCCCACTTGCTTACTCAAATCCTACAGTGCAAGTGGTGGCGCGTTGGGCACCCCCCACCCCACCTCCCCCACACCCCAGCCCTATCTGACTGTGTGAGTCGACACGGCCAAGAAGCCACACGCAATGTCCGCTGCTGCTGCCCATCTACCACCACCTGCTGCATGCATGGCAGCCTTTGTTCCTTAGTGTGAGCTGGGCCAATTAGAGTAGCGCGGCGTCCACTCCCACCCGCAGCGCCAGTCCCGGTTTCCCCCCCCGACGGATTGAGCTGGGGATATGTCGTCATATTTCCCACTGGCAGTCCATGAGAGCTTCTGAAGCTTTACGTCTTTATAGCATGATAATAGTTCAGCTGTTTGCAGCTTTTTCGCGGCACAAGTGCTACATTGGTCTCGCTGTTATTGCACACGCAGCTCTACAGTCAAGAGATCCTAGATAACAAACATGCTTATTTATTTGTGGTGTTTATTCTACTGAATCAGTTCATTTTCAAGGTCCAGTTCAAAATAACAATTCACATATTTGAGTGGTTTTAAGTATTTTACAGGGTTCCCACGTGGAATCTCTGCAAATGGCAGGGAATTTAGAGGCCTGGAAAAGTCACGGAGGTTAATAAAACCGTCAAAAAAAACTTAAAATATAGTTATCATACATGACTGATTGCAGAAACCTTGCGGGAAGAAGTACACTTTAGCATTTTACCCACAAACAACCGAGTATTCTCCCCCCTCTTCCAAATTTTACGGTGCATGCCTGTCTGTCAGCCTTAATTGTGCTCCTGCCCTTAATGCCCAGTCTTTCGGTTCCTTCATTTCCCTTCCATTGCCATTCCATCTTCTTCCGTTCTTTCCTTCCCTCCTTTCGTCTGCCTCTGTACCGCTTTTGACTGTCTGGGGAGCTTTCTACCCGCCCCTACCCGTTCTCTTGCCTGTCTTTCATTTCCTCTTCCTTTCCCTCTTCCTTTCCATCCTCCCTTTCCTTCCGTTGTCGTTCTCCTCCCCCCTCTCCATCTCCCTGTGCTTCCTTCTTCCTTCCCTCCCCCTCCGTGTCGTCCTCCCCCCCCTTCCCTTCTTTCCTTCCGCTCCCCTTACTTCGATTTACTCTCCCCCTGCCTGGTATTATCTATCTGGTGAAGGTTACCCCTAGACCGGGACCTCTTCAGAAGTACTAGATCCCACTCGACACGGGCCTCACCTCGAAGAAGACCAATCATGATGACCCAGCTTAGTGTGAACCCCTCCTCCGCACAGTCTGAAGATTGAAACTGTTCGAGTTGGCGTGTTTAGCTAAACGACATATTTGCGTTCTCGTCTCCCTCCCGGCGCATTACTCATTGAGAGAGAATCTTCCGGCGGCCTCTTTGAACGAGAACACAGACCGCCGCCCCTGGAAGCGGGTCTCCGCACCACACCCCGCCCGCATCGAGCCACGGCAGAGAAGACCCACACAATACAAACGGCGGAACCCCAACTGCAGGAAACAAACGTCCCACAACGACAGCTCGTCCCCACCAAGACGAACACCATCACTCCGGCCGCACCCACACCCACACCAAGCACACACCCACACGCGGGCACACACCCACAACGCCACCCTGACCTGATCCACACACCATCCCCGCCTGGAGACACAAACGACACACACGTACGCACAAACCGGCCCCAACCACGCACGGCACACCCGACAACACCAGAGGCACCTCACCACCCCCACACCTCGGCCCACGATGGAACATAAGCACACCCACGCTCTTCCTGCCCACCCACGGCAGCCGACAGGGCATCTGACCGCGTCTCGTCCCCCTATCGGAAACCCCACCCACCGATACCTACGAGCAACCGTTGGACTCCGCGACCGCCTTAAAAATCGGAGCTGCGTTCTCTCTCCCTCGCCCCCCCACCCCCACCCGCCAGTGAGCAAGTGACAACTAGTCGCGAGCGCGCCGCAAATTCGCACCAGCCAAGCATAACATCTCGGCCATTACCAACACAGTTGTTACACTTACCCACCAAGCGCGCCACGCAGGATGAAGAAGGACAGAGCGTCTGCGGTAGTTTGTCAGGACGTCCGTCTTCACCTGGATCAGAATTAAGGCTTCAGAGTCTGCGCTTCTCAATAACGCTCTGCTGCTCAGATTGAGCTCGAATGCTCTGAAATGTTTCCTCGCAGGTCATTAAGGCTCAAAGCTGTGGTTCTCCGGTGCCAGAAACATCAATCATAAATGTTGCTTTCATCTGTGAAGGAGTTTCCTTTAACCCTCATAATGCATTCAGACTCGGTGCCAGCGGTTCCCAACACTGAAAGCAGTTCAACGTTTTATTGTTATATATAGCCTAGTTGAAGGAACATGACACCGGCCAAGAGAGTGCAGTTCTCTTGAAAACCATTGCTATGCAAATTTGACATTGATTTCATGAAGGTTCAACGAGGAAGTTATTACATTTTAGTACAAGTTTTTCAATGTGACTGTTTTTGCGCGGTGCACGAAAATGGGTTCAAAACAAAGAGCAGCAGAAAAGTTGTGAATCTCTGGAGCGACACACGCTGGTTTCCTTACTGTTTTTGAAGTAATATTGAGGTCAAAGATCAGGGTTCGTTATAAAGACAGCCTTGTCTTCATCGCGAATACTGGGTGGCAAATCACGTTTGCCTGAATGTCCAATGCTCACATAAGCTACTGGCGGTTGCTATATTCAAACGTCGTTATCTGTGATTTTTTCCCCTTCTTGCTTTTTTTTCTTCTATGTATATCTATCCATCTTTCTGTGGGCTTTTGCGTGTCCCTGCTCCTGTCCTTTTCGTGCGCCTCTCTGTGTCCTTGTCTACCATCTCTTCGCTGTCGGTTTTGAGTGGACATCCGTTTGTCTCTGCTTTCCTTGTTTGGCCGGTTCTCGTGTCCTTTCCGTGCCCTTCTTCTCGTCGGCTGCCCTCCCGGTTCTCTCCCTTCTCGGTTGCGTGCCCCCGTTCCGACAGGCCTCCGGTGACCACTGGCAATTTTTTACATTACAGTCTGAGACATATCAAAAACCGACGCGCCCTACAACCTAGCTTCACTACTGAGACTCTCTTTTGATGAGGGACTAGGATACCAACCACCCCCCCCACTGAGTTGCCATCCTTCTTTAGGAGTGGATTTTATATGAGAGACCCGCCACCCCCAACGCAAGGACGAGAAGATTGGGGATGGTAAGAGGAGCCCACCACGGGAGTGGGGAGAGAAGGGGGATCAAAAAAAAAGAAGAGAAGGACGACACAGCAATGCTTACACTTGAACCGAATGGCTGTTCGACATGCAGTGTAAGCACAGGTGCGGGGACCCCGAACCTGACCGACTAAAGGACGGTGAACCGCAACCCAGTTTGGAACACCACGTGGTAGTGCTTTCACATTGTGTCCATTGGACCGGAATAAGGTTTGTTATAAAATAGTCATGCTTTAATATTTTAAACTTAACGATTCTATAGGTGCATCCCCAGCCCTTGTCCGTTTGAGTAACCATGTTCTTACTGCCATGCCAACCTTTACCTTCATTGAGCCTACCGCTTACCCCCTGAATAGCCTGGCCTAATAATTCCTTTGAATTTCTCCAAATCATGATTGCTCAACACAAAAACCCAGTCTGCCAACCCCTCCATACAGCGTCCACCTGCTCAACACCTCCACCAACGCCACGACAACAAGTCGTATCCTCTCCCAACAACCTCCCCCACAACCCCCGCACTACACATCCTACTTTGCGTTCACACGATCATTCCTTTTACTGCCGTAAAACCTACAGAGCATCACAAGAGAAGATCAAAACATCTTAAACCTTCTGCCATGGTTTGTCATACTCGGCCCCCTTATTGCTTTTTTTCCCACCCCGTGCACATTCCGTTTTTTTTTGCCGCGGTTAATCAACAAAATTCCGCCACAAATCCGCAGGTGTGAGATCAGATTGGGTGAAAAAGGGCAACTCCACCAATCTATGTTTTAGTACGGACAAGGGTACAGGGAGAAGGACCTGATAGAACACTCTAGGGTAGGCTAGGGTCAAAACTACCAAACACAAATGGTCATTGTGTTCTTTTTCAGTGGTTTACACCAGCTGTGCCGTGTTTTGACACGGTCTCCCTTAGATTTGCAACTTTCTTACCCATCCCGCACGTACATCGCCATGTCCACCTCACTACCAAACTCTGACTTATTACATTCTTTTTTTTTTGTACATTTGTATGTATCTCTTCCCGGTCAAAATGGATGCAAACACATTATGAGGGTTAAGAACAACTGTAGCATTGGGAAATGATCATTCTCAATTACCACCAAGACAAAGTGAGTTCAAAAAGAGGCAAGTGAACAGAAGAATACATTTTGCGGTTGTTAAAACCATGATGAGTGCTGAGATTTGGGGGATAAAACGGGGTGTGAGTGCTTTCGTTAGCGTCTGTCTCTCATCTCTTCATTAGCACACATCGCATGTTTCGCACCAGCCAGGGAGAAAACCACACTCACGTTTATTATTAGACGTGAGAATCCGTGCAGCACGGCATCCGCTCCGTTAGCTGACAACACCGCCATCCTCCAAATGCTAATCAATGCTCCTGTCACACACTCACACTTTCATGAGCAAACATCCCTTTGTTTATGAGAGAAGTTTCTGCATTGTTCTGTCTGAAATAGGTTTGTTTTGAGAGAAGGGATTGGGGGTAAGTTGATCTCTGTTTACTTGTCGGACATGTACAGGAGCCACTGCTGCTCACGCCATCGGGAGGCACGAGAGACAGACTGATGGATGAGATGGAGCGATTACAGTGTTGAAGTGAAACGGTGTTGAAATGTATTCGGGAGCTCGGCTGGTAGAACATGACGTTAGCGTTTTCCCAGCGAACACAAAAACTCATGAGATGCTGATGAGCTCTTTCATGTTACATTCATTATATATGAGTTCAAAGAAAGAAAACTGAATGGGTAACAGGGTGGAAGATTTCACCTAAATGAAGTAGACACTCAGTAGGTTGCAGCAGGTTTTGGGACACATGTTGGATTTTCTCAAATATATTTGTTTAGGTTTTCCCCTAAAATAACTGTTGTAACGGGGTTGAATGCTTGAGGTTACTGAATGCGATCACAAGTTCACATAAGATTCCATAATCTTGACACCTCAGTCGGAAAGGTTTGAAATGTTTCTCGATTACCACCGAGACAAAGTGAGCTTACAATGACGCGAGCGGAAATACAAGAAATTATTTTGTGATCTTGATTGATAAAACAGAGATGAGATATCAAAATTAAAATGTTTAGTTTTTTTTTTTCCTGAAATAACTTGGGTAACAGGGTTGAATGTTGAGTTTAATGAATGCTGTCAACGAGTCTAATGCTAGAATTTGTGTAAATATTGAGGGAAAGAAAGCAATGAGATGCTGCTCTTTTTTTTTATTTATTGCATATGATTCCTGCACATCACAATTTCAAGAAACCGTAAATTAAATTTGTGATTCCGGTGGTAACGGGGATGAGTAGTTAGGTCCATATATACAGTATTTGGACACAAGCACAATTTGTTATTTAGACAGTTCCAAACAGTTCAAGGTACAGTATAAAATGAATATGTGCACTGCTCTCGGTTTTAATTGCATCTATTAAATCCCAATTGAGGAAGGGTTTAGGAAATCACGTCTATTGATATGGAGGCCAATCCAAGGGAATCAAAAGCTGTTATGTGGACAGGCGTGGGCTATTCCTTCGCTATTTCTTCATCAATTAAACCCACATCATGCGGTCAAAGGAGCTCTCCATGCAAGTGAAACAGGCTATCGTTAGGCTTCAAAAACAAAACCAATCCATCAGAAAGATAGCAGGAACATTAGGAGCGGCCAAATCAAGAAGAAAGAACACACAGGTGAGCTCGGCAACATAAAAAGGCCTGGATGTGCATGGAAGACAGCAGTGGATGCTATCGCAAGGATCCCTAGTGCAGTGGTCACCAACCTTTTTTAGGCCCAAGATCCCTGACCTCAGCCTTTATGAAAAACAAGATCTACCTATAGAAGAAATGATAGAAAAAGACGGCCCAGATTGTACTACCAATTTGAGGCCTTTTATTTAGTATTTTAATTAGTGATGCATTGATCAGATCAGTTTCTTTTCTTTTTAATAGCAATTGGATCTGATTACTGATTAAGCAAATTTATTTATTGGCTATTTGGCTTATAACAAACAAACTGGCTTTTTAACCAAAATATCTAGCCATTGAAGTTGGAGGCAACCACTTGCATTTTAATCATGACTCCGGCAGGTTGTTTGATTTTGATTTAGATACTTTCAGGATTAAAACAAAGTCTATTTCTGTTATTTGCTACGGTAAAACCATCTGCGCGAAAACACCGGGTTCTGAAGAGACGATCTCTGACAGCAGTGGCACTAAGAACAGGGTTGCCCGGGTTAGCCAATAAAAACTAGTCCAATCTGTTCGAGGGGCGGCGTTACCTGGAAAAATCACATTCAGGGGGTAAACTACACGTTTTAAAACTGTAAGTTACAATAACTTTCAAAATATTTTTTTTTGTTTTACAACAAACTTTCAAAAGTTGAGTGTAAACTAGTAAGTTCATTAATGCACACTGCTACTAAAATCTGTTTTGTATATTTACCATAAACTGACAACCACCATAATAATACAGATGGTAAAAAAATACAGTAATATGAAGAAACAGTTCATCACAAGAAGCTTTTCCACAAGCTGATCCAAGCAATCAACAGAAACCGCCCTCAGTCTATACGGTTGGATAACGATAGACAGATTGTAAGAATTATTGTATGCTACTCCCCCGAGTTACTGCACGCAAACCCTAAACCCATCATGGGTGACTTCTCTCACCTTAACTAATCGACACTAAACATTCATTAACACAAACAGAAGATGCTAAATAAAACCCAATGCAATAGATGATAACAAACATGACAAAACTATTAAGAAACATGATTATTTAAACAAAATACTTTCAAATGTGGAATCCTGGGTATAGCAGTTCAGAGGTTTTTTTTACTGTAAATTATACATTGATTCGGTTTTTTTTGTGTTTTTTTTACAGCGTTTTACTGTAAAATATGAAATGTCTGTTTGTCTACTGTTTTTTTCTAAACATTTCACGGGATATTCTTGTTCCACCCCTTCAATTAAAACTGAAATTCTACACTTCAATTTCATCTTGATTGTTTCCTAGGAGCAAATCGATTTCTGATGGCATATACACACCCATAATTATGAAACTTGTCAGTGTCCAAATATACATGGACCTAACTGTATGTTTTTGGTCATTTAAATTTGTTTTAGAAAATCATATTTTGAATTAATGTGAAAACAATAACACATTTTTTTTTTTCAAAGTTTACTTGAAAGAGTAAGTTGTTAACAAGTGTCTGAATGAAACTACAGAGGCTGTCAGACATTAAACACCATCACGGCGAACAGGTGAACTCATCTACTCTCTAGTCGCCGTTGCGTCTATAATCAAACTATTCTAACTCAAAATTTCAGGGGAAATGATTTGAAATAAAGACCGGAAGACTTGTTGAAGTCATGCGATAGTCTGCATTTAGCTTTTTACTTCTGACAATTGTATTTAGGCTTCAAAATTCACAAAGTTGTGTTTGTTTGTAAAGATTATAATAATGAAGAGAACATGTAAGAATCAAACTTGTATTGGTCTCAGAGTTTATGTTCTGCCATGTAAAATCATGTTGGGTTTTGATGAAGGAATCAGAACTTGTGGATCGGCCTGCACAAATGCATCATGACTGCAGCGCTTCACTCTGTGATTTGATGAGCCTGTTTGTTCTTCAACAAGCTCGGATCCAGAGCACAATCTTTTTTTAAAGATGAAACTTGATAAGAGTTTCCTCTGTCCATCAATACTTCAAGCAAACAATATGTAATTTAAGACTCCGACCTTTCTAGACGTCCTTCAACACAATCTGCCACAGAAACCCAAACATACACATTCAGGTTCATTTCGTAACAATTCATTTAAAGTCTGAATATTTAATACATAATGTATGTGCAAAGCATTGTTGACATTTTCAAAATAATGTATGACATGTATTGTAATGCATACTTTATTTTTGTATAAAAATATCAAGCATTATGATAATTGCAACATGACAACGCACGCCATAGGTGTTGATGGTGTATTCTAATGCATTGCATGCTTCGGATATGTAATTATGAATATGTAGTGTATAACTGATTACGCATTTGATACACAAAGGCTTTAAGTGAAGTTTGCGCTCATTGTTTACAGCCACCCAGAGTCAGGATCAGAATCTGGAGAACAAACATTCTGTTGGTTTTCAGTTTCAACTGAAGCATGACGCACAGGGTATTTTTATTAGCGTCTGTCGGAGTCGCTGCACCTGCATGAGGCGTTTCTAACACCAGCCGTACTTTCACATCTCACAGAGTTATTTTTAGCAAATGGATTCTGCTGCCGCGGCGCGAGCGCCAGTGTGTGTTTCAGTCGGAAGTCGGGAGTGTGTGTCGCTCCCATGGGAAATAAAAGCTCCTCAGTGCTGAAGGGCTGAGCTGTAACCTCCGGAGAGGTTTGCTGTCCTGCTGCACTTTGCACATCATAATTGACTGATCATAAAGCTAGTTTGAACACTGACAATAATCATCAGACAAACAGCATCCGACAGATCAGTCGTGAGATCTCGTGCGTGTTGCGTAACGACTCGCGTTACGTCATCACGACTCGCAACTTACATACGGTGTCAAAAGCCGGCGTCATTTTTCTCGCAGTATAATTACCGGCTCTGCAACGCCGCCTTTGCCTCCAGAGAGAAGAAAAAACACTGAGGCGCTCTTGTTTTTTTTTTTCTGTGACCGCCAGCCTTTGTTTATTGGTCGTTAGGAATTAATCATTGTCAAGTTATTCTTAAGAGCCAAAATAATGAGACAATGACAAAGTGGCCACAAATTGCAGCCTCTACATATATGTGAAACGAGGTTAGCCTTACTGCGGTAAATGAGCACCATGCTTCTGCTTCAGATTCATCTCAGCATATCTGTTTTATCTAACTTCTGTGTGTGTGCCTGGTATTCCCTACTTTACTGGTATCCCTTACTAACAAATGTCCCACACTTCCTGCCAGAGTAATACTGTAAATCTTCATCTGTGTGATTGTTAGTTATCCACAAGGTGATTGCCTGTAGTTTTGTGTGAGGGGTAGGGTTAGTGTAAAGAGATAGAAAGTACAGTTTGTACAGTAGAAAAACCATTACACCTATGGAATGAACCCATAATTCTTGAAATGTGTCGTCGCGTTTTTCTGTGGTGTGTGTGGTGTCTCTGTGTGTCTGTGTGAGGAGAGAGATGAGAGTGTGTGTGTGTGTGTGTGTGCATTTTTTGTGACAAATGAAGGACCATCAATTTGTATAATGACAAAGTTTGACATAGGTATTACAAGGAGAAGGTGACTTTCAGGACATTACCCCATGTCCCCAATTTTCAAAACGCTTATAAATCACACAGAATGGAGTGTAATGAAAATAAAAATGCAGAAAGTTTCCTGTGAGGGGTAGGTGTAGGGGTAGGGTTGGTGTAGGGCAATAAAATATACGGTCTGTACAGTATAAAAACCATTATGCCTATGGAGAGTTGGGGTGGGGCCCCAAAACTTTTCTACAAAAACAAACGTGTGTGTGTGTTTGTGTGTGTTTGTTTGTGTGTGTGTGAGAGAGAGAGTGTTGGCTGTGAGGGCACACCAGCTCTTTATCTCTTTTCTCGACAGTTCCAGCTTCTCTCTCGCTCCCATGGGCCTAATTATCCGTAAACGAATTGGATGAAAGTAACGGGTGCTTCCTTGGAGGACGCTGCCTTTTGGAAAAAAGGTAAAAATATAAAGAGCACAAAGACAGTCGCTTGTGGACGAGGGCCGGCTGTAGTTTATGAGTCACGCCAGCACTGCTGGTCTATTCACGCGTTGCTTTGCACCTGCTCGGCACACTATTTTTACTTCGTTTGCAGTGTTTAAACGAGAAAACCAGCCAGAAATGAACAGGGTATTCGTTTGACCCCAGTGAAGCTCCGATGCAAAAAATTTGTGAAGGAGCATTTCACAAAATGAACTTTCCTGTGAAACACAAACCTAATGAAGGGGTGCTTAAATATCTATTTATAGAATTCATTTTACTCTGAAGCTTTGCATACACCTTTGCAGTGGGACGTGAAGGAACATTTCACACACACACAAGTCATTTCAAACCCAAATGTTGTTTTTTTTGTCTTCTGACAAAAGTGAAATTGAGGAATCTTCATGCTGCCCTTTTCCAGAAAAAAAGTGAGTCTATTAAGCTCCATGAAATTGATGAAAAAGCATCAATCATGAAATCATGTCTTACTCGTTATGAGTAATACAACCAACAGTTGTTAATAGGGTAGCTAATTAAATAAACATGGCTGAATGTGAACAAATGAGATGAATTCAGACGTTCATTTTAGAAGTTTGATTCGCTCACAGCATGCAAAACGCTCCAGTTTCACTTCATCAGAAGACATTATATTCAGAATGCATCAGCCGTCTAATGAAACTCACACGAGCGGTTGGGCTCTGTTTACTGCTGCAGAAGATCTTCAATAATGGATCCTTCAACAAGACAGAGATGCAGAAAGTTCCCTAAACAGAATCTATATTTATGTGCATCTCTAAACCAGTCTGAGCTCAAACTGCAGGCTGCGGATGCTGGAGGTTCGCCGGTGTTTTCGTGTGACACTTCTGGGTCGCGTCCCTGAAGGAAAGCTTTCCCGGAATCTGGGTCAAGGCTTCAGCGCCGGCATCCGAACCTGGGAATTCAGCCTCTGAAATAGGTGTAAAACTCCATCGTAATGCTTTAGATGTGGCTCATTTGAGAAACACTCTTCTGTGAATCATATCAAACCACCAAACATTAAAACCCACGTCTAATTCCCAGAGAATTTGCCACACGTTCTCATTCTCGCGTCATGTACGACTTTCTCTTTTTTTTTCTGTCTTGTGCTTTTTCTCTCTCTGGCTCGAGACTTGTTTATTTTCTGTCCCAGAAAAGCGTGGTTCTCAGAAGATTGAGATGTTGCATAGTTTGAAACATCCCGGAATGGTTTGGCTTGAAGCCCAAATGAGAGAACCTCGTTTCTCAGCAGTGTTTCTGCTGGTTTCCTCTCATTTACCCAGAACGCTCACCTTCTTTAAAACATGTTAACGGTCTCGAGTGTCTCAGTGGAGGCTGATGAGAGGTTTTCCAGCAGAGATGTCTAATAGTGGAGTCATTTGACTGAGAGCTCGACTGAAGTCTTGGCATCCGAATGATTCAGTTACATTTCTATCCATTTGGAAGATCTTAAATCACCTGTTAAATAAATTGAATTGTTAATACAAGACATTTTGCAAGACCATTTATAATTAGAGACCATATTGACAAATTGTGTTCCATTCAGTTTATTTCCTAAAATTGATTTCCATGGTCTTAGGTCATAATCGTCTTTAATTAAATCAAATGTACCTTCATAAAGCCTGCAGATCACATTTGGCTTCTAACACTCCTGCCTTTCATGTGCATCACAGACAAGAATTGTTCCTCTGAATTTACAGTTGTGAGCGTTTGCAGGGTTTTTTTTTTTACAGAGATCACGACTGTGTAAAGATTCAGGCGGTTTCTTCAGCGCTTGTGAATGACCTCTCCATGACTGGCTTTTATTTCTGCTTTAATTTGACTGCTAATATTTGGGCTCCACAGCTGTGGCCTAATTCACTCTTCTCTGGCAGCGGATTTAACGCAGATCCTCGCGCTGCCAGAAATGCCTCTGAACCAAATGGCATCGGCACGGAGCCAAACTGGCCACAGGCATAGCGAAGCACAGAAATGCACATCCACCTGCAGACTGGAGCTCGTCGTTTACACCTGTTAGCAGGAGAACACACCGCAAACGGCTCCTCACGCAACGAATCAGAGTCACGCTCCGCTAAAACACTCCGCAGCAGCACGACTGTCAGACGCCGTTAGCGCTCGGCTTCACAATCACACATACATCATAACTGACTGCTCATTTATAGCATCAGTCAGCAGACAGATAGGTACAGAATCCACACTGATATGACTGATGCGAAATGAAGGATGATATTAATAACTAGACGTACATTTTCTGAAAAACGGTGAGTAGTGCTAGGCTGCTAGGGTGTTGCTAGGCTGTTTCTAGGCTTTTCTGGGTGGTTGCAGTAGCGTTGTTATGCGGTTGCTGGGGTGTTGCTATTCAGTTTCTAGGGTATTCTCAGTGGTTGCTAGGTTGTTGCTATGAAGTTTCTAGTTTGTTCTGGGTGGTTGCTTAGACATTATGTGGCTGCTGGGGTGTTTCTATTCAGTTTCTAGGGTGTTGCTAGACAATTTTAGGGTGTTCTCAGTGGTTGTTAGGGTGTTACTAGGCAGTTTTTGGGTTGTTCTGGGTGGTTGTTAGGGCATTTTTTTATGTGTTTGCTGGGGTGTTACTGGGCAGTTTCTAGGGTGCTCTCAGTAATTGCTAGGTTGTTGCTAGGCAGTTTCTATGGTGTTCTGGGTGGTGACTAGGTCATTGTTATGCAGTTGCTGGGATGTTTTTTTTCTGCATGCTTACTATGCTATTGTTATGAGGTTGCTGGGGTGTTGCTGTTCAGTTTCTAGGGTGTCCTCAGTGGTTGCTAGGATGCTGTTAGGTAGTTTCTAGGGTGTTCTCAGTAGTTGCTAGGGTGTTGCTATGTGGTTTCTAGTTTGTTCTGGGTGTTTGCTAAGACATGGTCTTATATGGTTGCTGGGGTGTTGTTATTCAGTTTCAAGAGTGTTGCTAGACAATTTAAGGGTGTTCTCAGTGGTTGTTAGGGTGTTGCTAGGCATTTTGTCGCTTGTTCCAGGTGGTTGCAAGGGTGTTGCTGGCAGTTTAAAGGTTGTTTTGGGTGGTTGTTGGGGCATTGGCATATGGCTGCTAGTCAGTTGCTAGGGTGTTCTGTATGGTTGCTGTGCAGTTTGTGATTTCAGTAGTTGCTAGGCATCATAGGTGGTTGCTAGGGCATTGTTGGCTCTGGACGGATGGCCAGTACCAAAGTGACTTATGAAAGCATTTCATCCAATGAAAGCAGAAGTGCAGTAAAGAGGGAAAAAATACAGCACATTAGTGAAGGAAAAACTCAGTCTCAAACAAAACACTGAATATCGTTCATAGATTTGCTGTCACACCTGTGCAAATGTAGGCTCATCCGGTGATGATCTCACACTCAGAAGCTCATCAGTAGTAAACACTGACTCCAGGACGTCGTGTAAAAGCAGCCGATCAGATCAGATTGAGAGTGTGTTTGTCCTGTAGGCATCATTTCTCCACAGGAATCAGAACAGCAGAGCGAAGTGTGAGATCTGTAGTGAACACAGCAAACTGTGTGTAATTGCCTTTATTAAGAGCAGAGCTGATTATGAGCCGCTCGTTGGCAAACATTCATAATGAGGTCATAAAGCCAGTAAAACTAGAAGAGTGTATGAGAGAGAGAGAGAAACACAAGTCCGGCTGAGTGTAAATGGAATTATTCAGGATGAACGGAAATTTTCTGAAAAAGATCTTTGACAGGCACACTGATAGTAAATATGAGCTCTGCAGCAGCTTTCATTTCAACACACGACATATGTAAAAACTGCTTTGGGCCAATAAAAAAGTTACCAGTAGGTGTATTAGTCAACCTTAAAAAAATTTTTTTTTAAAAATAATAATAGTATCATATAAAAGAAGAAGAAATAATAATAAAATGTACATGTAAATATAAATTTAGACATATAAAAATTGACAAAAAAAATATGCTGAAATTGTTTACGTTTAAAGTAATAAATAACTATAATATCTAATAACCAAAATAGCACTTTACCAGTCGGCCATAACTTTACTTGCAACTGTAACTCAGATGTGGTTTTAGATAGATGGCTGTCTATTAAAGTCACTTAATTACCTTTTATAATGTATAAGTTCATAGTAATTTTTTTTCACATATACGCCGAGGCATCGACAAGGACAGACGCCATCTGGTCCTGCAGGAGGTCCATGCAGGCGTAGAGGAGGTGAGGACCAGCAGCATGTTAAGCCTGCGTCAGCAGGGGGCATGGACGAGGTGGGAAGGAGCGCTGGAGAAAAACTGACCCGGAATGACATCTGGAAGGCAGAACCCCAGCGTATTAAGTTCATGATTAAAACTGTCACACCAGTAGCCAGCTTGCTCTCATCAGCACCAGACTGGGAACTGCGGGTTGACATGGGTAAGCAGCTCAAGTTCGCAGGTATTGTAACATCGACCTGTTTAAGACCAGACGAGATTTAAATCAGCACAGCCAGGGAAGGATCGAACGCAACTGTTTTGAAAGAGTGCACCTTTTTTTTAACAACCAAAAAGTTTTGTTGTCTGTTGCGGAAGAACAGACGTTCCTCTCGTTGATAGCAGAGGAGTGGATCCAGCGAGAGCTTGATGGGGCGATGCGAAATTAAAGTTTTTTTTTAGGAGTCGTGGTAGTAGAGGCGGCGCAACTATAACGACATGTGAATAATCCCGCCCACTCTAAAGTGGTACTGAATTGCAGTGGAAACGCAAACCGAGCCGAACCGAACCGAACCGTACGGAGCCGTACCGAGCCGAGTCGTACCACGCAGTGGAAAAGCATGGCTTTTTATGTTGCTGTCACACCCCGTTGGGCCTTTCTTTAGTGTTAAACCCTAACTTGACCTGAACAAAAACTAAACTGAACAACCAGCCTCTCTCAATTTAGCTCTATAATTGCCAAGCTTAAACTTTATACTCATAACCCATCCATCCCAACCTGTGCGTTTGCCAGGTTCGGCAAGGCAAGGATGTTTTTGTACTAGAGCAGAGGCAACTGACTGGGGTAGGCTTTAATTTCAAAAATTGCCTGCACAATCTTGTCCAGAATCTCACAATTCATGCCCCTTGGGACATTCAGAAGCTTCTTTGTCTGCTGGTATATCTCACTGGCTTTATGCAGGCTGAGTTCCACATCAAGAGAAAAACTAGGTATGTTAAAAGTAGAGGGCCACTGTTCAACACTTCTAAGATTACTTGACGCAGATGATTCAGGGATTTTGACATCACTTTGACAGCTTGTTATGCTTGCTGTATCAAGTGAGGACACTGAACTTGCATCTATTAAGTCCAGTGGAGGAGATGTTTCTTCCCACAGAACCTTCTCTGCTGGCAACTCTTTGATGTCATTCAAGCTACAACGTTCATTGTTAAAGTCCGGGTCTTCAAATTGTAGTGAGAATCCAGATTTCAGCTGTAATGTCTCTTTAAGGAAAGACTTCAAATGTTCTACAGACTCAGGCCTCTCAGGCAGATCCACCCTCCTGATGTTGATGGGGGAAATTGGAACCCGCAGTAACATGCTCTCTATAGAAAGCAGAACCTAGATTTAAAAGCAGTCAAAACTTAACGGTAATTGTGGGAACCTGGAGTGTGGAATATAGTGCCTGATCAAGAATACAGACACACCTGTCAACTCTTATCTCCTAATGAGTTCAGAACACTTTTGGCGTTATAAGCACTTTCATACCAACTTTGTATGCCGTCATTCAGCATGTCAGGATCAAGAACAGGAATGTCACTAAAACTGCTTTCCTTTATCTCAAAGGACCAGAAATGTTCAAGATACCAGGCTGGGATGACACATCTTTGGGGGGTCGCTACACAGGTTTTGGCTTGTGTTTGGATATCTTCTCAATTGCTGACTTAACTGGGGCTTCAAGAGAAGCAAGTGTGAATACCTTTGCGTTCTCCACATATAGTGATTGTTTGACAAATTCCTCACCATCCAGATAATAATCCATCATTTGTTGATGCTTCGTGGAAAGCGTCAGTGGAACACTTTTGAGTGTTCGGAGTGAATTACCTTTTTCTTACAGTTTTAAGTGTCATGGATTACTTTTTTAAAGTAACTGTGCTTCGCCTCGGAGTGCATTGTCCATAGGGACAGCAATGGTCCGAAACAACGAATCAAATGAGGGCAATGGTTAATGAAATGATGTTTTGGATGCAAAGTAAAGTTCAGAAAAGTTTCAGTCAGTAAGTTTAGATGGTCTTTGATTTTGCTCTCTCAATAGTACATAGTACAGTAATAGTACATCTCAATAATGAGGTCCATTCTTCAGGTCCATTAGAATCTCCCAAGATGGTTCATTTCAGGAATTTTGTGACCGATCATAAGAGGTATCCAGTTCTTGTGTGCATTACCACTTACTGTACCCTTGGTGAAACTTGACTTGTTTAATACATTTGGCTTGTTAACCTTGTCTGAATCTTTGCACGGGAAGGACTTAATGCAGTGATTGAGCTCATCAAATGAAATGTTTCCTTTTGAAATTAAATCTTTCAGGCACAAAGACAATTGTACAGGTACAATGCCTTCCAAATAATCATGTAATGCATCAGGAGGGAAACCAGTGACAGGATGAAAGAAAGACGAGTGCTTGCTTAGCACACATTCCTCCTTCACACCACTGACATTTTGCAAACTTCCACCTGTCTGCACGTCCTAGACAAAATGATTGTGTTCTTATACAGTTCTTAATTTGAAATCGCTGATCTCAACCTGACCAGACTTGACTTCATGCTTACTTATCAAACAAAATCTGCACAGATTGTCAGAATTGACACTTTCTTGAAAGCCTGCCAAGCTATGAGCTCCTAAATTATCAGCACATACACAAAGGACTGGCCTCTTCACGTACTGATTCAGAGCAGGCACAAAAAAACCTGTGTGACAAATGTGATTTTTTAAAGCACCTTATGTCCTGAATGAGCAGATACAATCTGAAAAGGCCAATTTGTTCCTTTATGACCTTGTCCATGATGACACCTGTAATTATTTACCAGGTCCTCTGTGTCAGAATTTGATAATCGACAATAGTTGCATTGCTTTTCTTCCTGTTCAATATTTTTCCTTCTTCAATAGACTTAACTAATGGGGCGAACAAGACGAGAGACGTGCGGATCTATCTACAAAGCTTTATTTTCAAACATGGTCAAAACAGGCTTGGGTCAGACACCAGCAAACCAATACAGACAAGACAAGACAAAGAGTAATCCATATACAGGCGTGGGTCAAACGACAGCAAACGTAATCCAGGAGGCGAGGCAAACGGGTAATCCAAAACATGCAATATTCCAGGCAAGGGGCAAACAGAGTCCAAACGACAAAACAAGAGAATAATCCAAGACAGGCAGGAGATCAAGAAACGGGCAATCAGGCAACACGACGTGACTAAACTAAACTAAGACTAGAACTAAGAACAAGAATTGGAAACTAGGACAGAAAACTGTCTCCGTAATGTGCTACCACTAGGAGAGCGATATACGCAAACTATACTCTGCAGTTTGAGAAGGATCTGAGTGAGTGTAATATAGTGTGTGTGTGATTGGTTACAGCTGTGTGCAATCAGTGCATTGGATGATGGGAAATGTAGTCCGTGGTGCCGTATAACAGTCTGTGTAGTGAGCGAGTCAATATGTTGGACAAGTGACCTCTGGTGGTGATCGGACTGAAGTCCATGAACAGGATTCGTAACAGGACTACTTCGCTTCAGAAACAACTTTTTATTAAATCAGATTTTAGCTATTTATTTTAATGCATTTCTCATTTTTTTCCCCATAGACAAGCATAACTCAACACTTTAAGTAATGTATGAAGCACCCAAAAGTGCACAAAATCAGTTACACAATACTACATTTAATGAATGCCATGCGATTTTTCCATCAAACGATTATTAAAATAAAATCCCTTTTCCCAGTTGTACCACTGACTATTTTCTCTCAAAACTTGACAAGATGTGTACAATGTTCATGTACTTTTAATTTGTTGAATCAACTTAGTATAATGCATGAACACTTCCAATGAAAATATCGACTTATTGTTTAATGTTTATCGGGAGGACTTTTCGAAAGTTGGCTTTTTTACAGTGTCTCTATGGTTTTGATTTCTGCACCAGGGATTCACCTTTTATAGTGAACTGTAAAGCACAAGAAGAGGACGTGACTCCTGAACGCTCATGTCAGGAGAGAAACATTCATCTTGATCTGCTCATCACTGAAGTCTTTCTCCAGCTGATAGGAGGCTGAAATCCTGAGCGACGTGTAAGAATCAGCTTTCCAGACGGCAGCAGCTTGATAAAGTGAGTGTAGAGAAACCGAGAAAGAGATACTCGATTGACGCTCATCGTGTGTCTCTGAGAAAGCAACGCTTGTAAAGCAGCATCGGTGAGGAGCGAGTAAATTGAATCCAGTCTGCTGCGGTTGGTAATTAGTCGTTACGGATCAGCGGGAGCGACATTGTTTCCTCTCCCTCGGGATTTGGCTCTTATACGGGTCTTTCTGAGGAGGAACAAACCCTGCAGCTTCTGGCTGTTGTTTTATTCTCTTACTGACTTCATTATCTCCTCTGAATGTGTTGTGTTTCAAATGTGTGTGTCGGTGTAGTTTACGACATGTTTTTTTTGTGTGTAATCATTTCTAGCAATCTTTAATATGACTTAACTGACAACATTCAGCTTAATGTCTCATTTATTGTCAAGTGTGTGTGTTTTGGGGCAGTGAAGCTGCAAAATTTAATTAATATTGCTATAGAACTGTAATATGATAAAGAGTCAAATGTGATCGGCAGGAAAGATTATTGAAGTCTGTCATTTCTATTGCCATTAAATGTGGAATACATTAATGAAATCTGTTCAGGTTGGCAAGCTTTGTCTACATTCAAATGTCTGTGTGTAATGGTAACGGGATTTTAATTAAAAAAACATCAGCATGCGTGTTTGTGAAGACATAATGATGACCGAGTGAACGATCCCTTTAAATAATCTTCAAGTCGACGTGGAATAAATGAGTCCAGAATCATTACAAATCCAAACCACCAACAACCTGAGACTGTGTAGTAATATGTCACTCGCTCTCGTTCACTAACTGTTCAAATTCTAGTGTGCTTACAGCATCATCTGTGCACTCACTAATGAAGACGGAACTGACTTAATTATGCTGTCTCGTGCGCCATGATTGGTCGATTATGCACAATGGCTGCACGCTATTGGTCAAACTACTTCTCAGTCATTACTTTCAGCACGTATGAAAACAAAGCCAATCCCAGACATTTTTTGTCAATTTAGAAATCCCAGCCCAGACATAAAAAAGAGAATGATCACCCTAATTATGAACTACAATCCCATGAAGCATTGCAAATTTAATAAAATGTTGTTGAATATAACTATGGACTTGCAGTCATTTATTATAAGTATAAAAATAATATATTTCAAGTGTTTTGCAAAACAATCAGTTAATGATAAACTTCACAGACATACAAGAAAATTAAACCTGAACACACTCACAAACACACACACACACACATACAGTCACAAAGTCACAATCAGGCCTATTAATTTCTTTCCCCTCATAACTAATGATTCTGTCATTGCTCTGTTCTCACAGTCACAGGGGAGAAATAACTCCACTTCCACACATTTTTTTTTTACTATATTAGTGAGGAAATGTCGTAGAGTTCACTGGTTTCATATGAGCTGATATTTGCTCTAACCATAAACCCTCAAACAAACCCTTCTGCATTTCTAGGTCAGATTTTAATTAAGATGTTACATTTAAGCGCTGTCACACTCACAGTCGTGATGTTGTTCTGAATTTCATCAAGGACTGTAGCCAATAAATCGTTAATAGATAATACTGAGGCCCTGAGAAAAATTGGCTGGTTAGTTTGTATATTTCCTCTCTGTCAATGAAATATATATATTATTTTTTTTTTATCTAAAGATTTGGTAGAAAATGTAGCACTGCATCAGTGTCTCACTGCAAGTGAATGGGGTGACGTCAGATGAGAGCCAAACGATGAATAGAAAACATCACAATAATCCACAGCACTCCAGTCCATCAGTGAACATCTGGAGAAGACAAAAGCTGAAACACATCCAGCATTAAAATGTTTTTAACTCAAATACAAGTCCATAATCCATAATAACGCTTCCTCCAGTGAGTCAGTGTTCTGGTGTGAATCAGGAGAGAAATCTGCACAGATCAAGCAGCGTTTACAAGCAAAAACACAGTACGTCGGTGGATTTTGATGTGAGAGACAACAGGAGATCTTTCAATGGAGGAAGCACTATTATGGATTATGCCTTATTAAAATGTGTGCATCTACAAATGGGTGAGGTTACATCTAAACAGTGAAACACTCTTTAAGCCGCACTCGAGCACGGTCAGCTCACACTTAATTAATTTAATTTGCTCGATTGGATGAGAGTTCAAAAAGTGATCCGATTGCAAGGTTTCCCTATTTTAACGAGTACAGTTCTGACTAATGATGATATTTTGGGCTTCACTGATGTGGCAGAAGAAGTGCAGGTTTAGACGTGTGAATGTGAACATGATCACATGTGATTTTCTCACTGCTCTATCTCTCATTTATCTCAATACATGTGTGAGAACACAGTATGGCAAGACAGTATAAATGACATGTCAGATCTAGTGTGTGTGTGTGTGTGAAAGGCTTTAGTGTGTGTGATTAATGGCAGCTCGTGTCTGTAATGGGCACCAGAGGGAGTGAAACACTGCATTTCTTTTTATAGAACAACCCTGATAAAGAGAGAAAATATTCCTGATCCTGCACTATCTGCACGCTAGGGCTCTGTCTGTGTGTGTGTGTGGTGTGTGTGTTCTGGTAATCGCACGTTGTAGGGACAAAAATCTGTTTACACAGTAATGTCATAGGGACCTCTTATGTTATGGAAAACAAAAATCAGGTCGCCATAAGGGAAACCCATTTAAATGAATGGAGGGGCTGTTCTAAAAGTGCTGGTGAAGTTTTAGCATTGTCTCATAAAAACCTTTTTTCTTTATCTTCTTATTGAACATACTAGTTTGATTCTGCATGTCTCCCTGTTTTCACAGTGTAATTTAATTCACAGATTTTCTTTTTCGGTAACACTTTATTTTAGGGTCTCTTAACTAGTTGCTTATTAGCATGCATATTGCTAGAATATTAGCCATTTATTAGTACTAATTAAGCACAAATGAATGCCTTATTCTACATGATCTTATTCTACAACCCCAATCCTACCCAATACCTAAACTTAACAACTACCTTACTAACTATTAATAAGCAGAAAAGCAGGAATGTATTGAGGGAAACGTCGTAGTTAACAGTGAATAAGTGTTCCCTATTCTAAAGTGTTACCTTTTTTTCTATCAGTTTGAAATGCCACCACGAATCAGCCCCCTTAAATTATTAACCGATTATTTATGTTTTTTGTGCGTGCGTGCGTGCGTGTGTGTGTGTAATTGTCATTCTATTGGCATTTTACCTGCAAAAGTTTTTGTTGTTGTTGTTTTTGTAGCATTTATTACCATAGACTAATTGATAATGTTTGAATCATTAGGTTTTCCTGTTATTTATTTAAACATATTTTATGTTTTTGCTGTGTTTTGCACGTGGTCTATTTGCAAAGGGCTCCTTTTGCAAAGGTGATTTTGTTGTTGAGTACAGCGGAGATATGGTAAATGATGCAGATCTGCAGAGGAGAAGTAAATGTGGCCATGCACCCTGTGCTGCTTTTATGTTTGAGTTCAAGTGGAGAGAGAAAACATGACTCTGATCCTTCTCTCCAGTCAGAGACTTCTGGTCAAATCAAGTCTCCTCTCAACAGGTACGTTCGCGTTCATTACTGAAGATTTAAGTCTACTGTCGTTCTTCGTCATGTTTTAGTGTTTTTCGAGCATATTTTGGGGTTTGTCTGGTGTTATTATTATTTATACACTAAACCAGACAAAACGTCAGCTTCTTGATGGTTCAGTGAGTTCCTATGACTGTGGCACAACAACATCAGACAAAATGCACAGCCTTGCATCTGAAGCATCTGGAACAGGAGAAGAAACCAGTTCAAGTCAGAAAACAATAGACGGCATAGTTGTTAGTGCATACCAAAAAAAGAGATGGCGGTAGAGTGTACAACAAGAGACATTACTGCTTGTATTGCTCTAAACCTTATGCTAAGATGGCAAGACATCTAGAAAGTTCACATGCAAATAAATCTGATGTGTCTAGAGCACTAAGCTCTCCAAAGGGTTCAAAGGAGGGGAAAAAAATCAGCTGGATTAAATTTGCAACAGGGAAACTATGCTCACAATTCTGCTGTTATGGAGTCAGGAAAGGGGGGACTAGTGCCATTTAAACGATCACTTAAACAAAGTGCAGGGAAAAGATTTCATGCATTGTGCATACTGTCAAGGTCTTGTTCAAGAAAAGTCCTGTGGCCACATATAGACTTAAAGCTTGATCAGTCCTTCCCAAACCAGGAAGAAACAGCGTTCAGTCCAAGTGTACCTACACAGGGCCTGCACCTTCAAACATGACCAAACAACTGTGGGGAGTAATCAGTGCCATGAATCCTGACCCAATCACAGATATAATAAAACAATATTTCAGTAATTGCTGAAATTGAGTAGCACTTGTTAAGCAAAGGTGGGCTTTCAGCAAAGAATAAACAGTGTGTGCGGGAGAAGATGCGAGAATTGGGAAGGTTGATTCGCAATGCTAGGAGAGTCACCTCTTTAAAAACAATGGAAGATTGAGTAAATCCAAAGAAGTACATGTCAAGTATACATGTGGGTATGACAGTGAAACCAACAAGTTCATGATGCCATCACTTGCAAACAAGCTTGGGAACCTTACCCTGGTTAAAGTAAGCAAACTCTTAAAAGCTCAGGGCTTATTCTCATATGACAAACAGCTTGTGAAGAATGCCAGTGAGTTTCAAGAAGTCCATGCGAATAAGTGGAATGAGATTATCTCAGCTACAGCATTGAGGAATATCAGGGAAGCAAAGTGGAATGTGCCCGCTCTCATGCCCTTTACGGAGGACAAATCTCTGCAGACACTTCACAAGGGCAAATCACCAGGGCAAAGTGTGGTCAGCCAGTTCCTATTCTTCTGACTCCAAAAATGCTACGTGCCTTAGAACTCCTTGTTAAGCAGAGAGAGGCTTGTGGGGGTTTTAAAAGACAATGCCTATATGTTCGCAAGACCAGAAGCCATGACACATTTCCAAGGGTCAGACTGCCTCCGTGGCTTTGCAAAGGCATGTGGTGCAAAGTGTCCCGAGTCTCTGACATCTGCCAGGCTGTGAAAGCATGCCACAACCCTTTCAACAGTGCTTAATATGACAGACACAGAGATAGACCAGCTGGCAAACTTTCTTGGACATGACATAAGAATCCATCGTGAGTTCTATCGACTCCCTGAGAAGACCCTGCAGCTTGCCAAGATCAGCAAAGTTCTAATGGCTCTTCAAAAAGGAAGATTAGCTGAGTTCCATGGCATGAACTTGGATGAAATTGTGATAGATCATGATGGTATGTTGATTGGTTAAATCTAATTGCACTAAATCCCATTGTTAAGCTGTACTTTCTTTGACTTCCACAGAAAAAGTTCTGGAAAGCAAGGAAGACAGTGGGGAAGACAGGACCATACAGGCGGGACACTGTTCATCTACTGTTGATGGTTTATAGTACTGTCAAAATACTACACTTTGCCTCTGTTCATAGTTTTCAGTCACATGGGGACGTGTTAGATTTGGCTGTATTTGGCTGAGCACTCATTAGGGTGGCTTGCCAATGTATTATATTACTCTAATACATAAAATAAGTAAGCCTCACCAGAGTTCTTGTGCAGAGAAAAAAATATTAAAGGTTGTGGTGTAGCACAGTTCTTCATCCGTGGTGTTTTGCATCATCCTTTAAAGTATCTTAACCCGTATAAGAATCTTATTTTCTCCCAAAGTTCTGTCTGTGAGGCAGAACTTTATACGTGAAGACAAAAGGGCTACAAACAATAGGTACTGTTAGGACCTCCTGCTGGAAATCCTGCAATTTACAAGTACCTGATGAATGCTGTTCCTTTGTCTGTAAATGTGTAAAATAAATGGTCTATTCAATTAGAATAACAGAGTTTCAGTTGATTGCATCTGAGGCACAGTCAAAATGTAAATGCATTTGACAAAAGATAACTGAAGTACACAATCTTTCAATCCCCCTTTAACTTTTTGGTAATCATGTATACAGCATGCTGAATACAGGCTCCATTACTTAAAATGACAGGATACATCTAGTTAAGTTTAGTTTAGTGAAGTTTGCATATTCTTGAATGCTTAAGTCATTTTTTATTTTGATATTGCAATCTTGTGGAAGTGGAGGATGTCGTTGTGTCTTGTGGATGTTCAGGCATGTTCATCTTGGTGGCCAGGTGTGTACGGGACAGTTTAGTTTAGTTTAACTTTTTTGGCCATTCTGTTTGTCACAGAGCGGAAATTGCTAAACTGCAAATTGCAGTGGATTGATGAACCTCTCAATTTCAGATGACAATTCCTTACACACTATGTGTTCCATAAATTTGCAGAGAACTGATGTGAGCGCAATTGGATCAAAGTCATTTACTTTAATTTTGCATGGGTTATTTTGGGTACCAGGATGACAATAGAATTCTTCCAGGCCAATGGTACAAAACCATTACCCAGAAAATTTGAAAGATATTTGTACAGATATATGTCACAGTTGTACTGCAAATTCTTTCAAGACTTTCCCCTTTAATGGACCAGATGCCTTGTGCGATTTAACCTTACGAAGCATTGTGACAGTCTCTCTCTCCTGTATGGTCATAGTCTGTGATTGAATCTTAGTATCTGCTGCATTACTAACAGTAAACGCATTTAAATTACTATCAAATCTTGAATAAAAAATATTAAGATCGTTTGCAAAACAGTAAGAGTCCTCACAATATTAAATTATTTTCTTTTGCCTACACATTACTGTATTCAAACCCTCCCATGCATCTCTTGGATTTCCTGATTTGAATTTCTCTTCAACATTCTCTTTATATTCCTTCTGTGCGTCTTTTATCTTACGTTTAACTGCTTTATCTGACTGCTTTACTTTCTGCTGACCAGTCTGCAAGAAAGCAATTTTCTTCATGTTTCAAATCTTTGTTAATCCATGGCTTGTTATTTGGGTAGATTCTGACATTTTTGTTTGAACAACAGAATTTACACAGAAATTGATGTAGCAGGTTACTGTATCATTCAACAATTCATAGTTACTACAACAATCATGATCATTAAAAAATAAGTCCCATTCAGTACACTCAAAACAGTCTCTTAACTGCTCTATTGAGTCTCTGGACCATATCTGAACCTGCTGGATGGCAGGCTTATTCCTCTTTAATTGCTGCCTTTATTTTGGTAACAGATGGATAACATTGTGATCTGAGCATCCCAGAGGTGGATGTAACCTTGGCACATATGCACTTTCCATGTTACCGAAACATTTATCCAGAGTCTTAACCAGTCTCATCGGACAGGTTATGTATTGCTCAAGATTTAGCAACAGCGTGGATACATCATATTTATTGAAATAGCCAAGCAAGAAGACTGGGTCACCGGCAGAATTGCACAGCGCTCTGTTGTAACTAGCAGTTATGCATTTGGCAGCCAGAGCAAAATTTGGTCCAGGCACATAAACTAGAATAACTGTTATTTGTCTTAATTCTCGAGGCAGATAATATGGTCTGAATGAGACAGTCAGCAGTTCATAAGGAGCTGAACAATGTGTTTCATGTACCGTAATATTCTTTGTCCACCTGCTGTTAATAAAAATACACAGTCCTCCTCCAATGGTCCTCCTCCAGTGGTTTTAGTTGGTTTGGTGCTATCATGCCAAGTGTCCCAAGAGTTGAATGCCTTTGCTCATACTCTGGTACACGTGCAATCACATACAGGAGAAAATGGAAATGTATCTTTCCAAGTAAAAGATTTAAAACAAATAATGTCTAACTGTCAATAAAATTGTCCCTATTTAATATTGGCAGTGGTGGAATGTTCATGTCTTCATCCTCAGCCAACAAGCTAGAGCCTAAAAACCCTAGTCCCGCCATATCTGAACCATGAAAAACACTACTGCCATCTATCCCTCAACTCTAAGCAAATTCATGTCAATCCACTTGTCATTCCACTGCATCAGTTACCAGAAGATGCTCCCAGCTGGAGGATTTTTTTTCCCATTTGTATATATCCCCCTAACAAACAAAACATTCACATTCAGGTTAACTTTCCTGCTTTCATTTCTGTAAAAAAATCTGTCTTATAAGACTAGTTCATATCTTTATGAGTCCTAGGTCAGAAGACTGAATTATTTTGTTTCAAATTTGTCCCTACACAATTTACTTTAGATCTTTCCGTATCTTTCATTTGAAGGCAAACAAACATATAGTTTCATGGTTTATGCCATCTTTAAAGGGGTCCTATTATGCTTCTTCACTTTTTGAATTTTAGTCGGTGTGTAGTGTGTATGTTTGGGACTAAAAAAATACTTCAACTACAAATGCTCAAAGTCCCTCAAAGGGAGATATTTAGTTGTTGTTTTTTTAAATCCCTTTTCAAGAACTACAACGAACGGCTCGTTTGGACTACAGTCTTTGTTTTCCAGGTTTTGTGATATCACAAAGCGGCCCATTAGGATATCATTAAAATAATTCCCGCCTACGTAAATTCGAATGGTTGGGAGGTGGGGAGGGGCGAGGTCGTGCTTACAACGCTTGGTTGACTGCATCAGACAAGATGACGAAGAAGAAGAAGTGCTGCTGTAGCCTCAAGTTTTCACAAGTTAATACACATGCACCTGAATTATTATGTATGTAAATATATATGTTGACAATTATGAAAGACGTTTTATAATAAATTGGCTGACAGTACAATACTGGACACTGTTTCATCTGCAGAATTTAATTATGTAACTACAGTGGTTTTCCCAAACATTGCATGCGGGTGTGTTTTATAACACTGGAATTTCTAACGGAACCGACTTTGATTTCATTTCCATTAGCTGCATTTAGTGCGCTGATAAAGCATGTGTTAGTTGAGCGGAGCGCTTGCTGTGCGGTACAGCTGTCTCACCTAGGGCGGGGGAAACCGTCATCGCTATCACTCCCCGCCAACCGCGCCTCCTCTGGCAACAATGAGTTTGCATATATATATGTGCCGCCTGGGAAACACTGGACTATGGTTTAAATAAATTCAACTTTATAACAGTTTCACTGCAATTCATGTTCTAATGTTAGAATTAAATAACAATAAAAATATTACATATGCACTTACCTGTACATAGTAAATGCAGTTATTTTAAAGCGGTTGTTGACATCCTATCTAAAACGTAATTTAGCCACAAAAAAAAACAATAACGTTACCACTCTGATATGTCTTGCAATATCCGTGCATGCAAAGGTTCTGCGCAGTCCTTTTGTTCAATATTCTCTGGGTCTGAATCCGGCTCAAATTGATACGGCAATATTGACGCCATCCTTAACTAAATGCAGTTTACCAGAACTAAACAGAGCAGATGGAACTTGCTGCTTTGGCAAGGGGCATGGCCGTACTGAAACACCGTCTAAGCTGTTCACCAATCACAAAACGCACTGGGACAGCTAACCAATCAAAACACATTTCATTTTTCGGAAGGCGGGCCTTCATCAAACCCGGAACTAATCGAGCCGTTTGTGCCAGAATGGGGATAATTTATTGGGGGTAATATTGTATTATTTACTAATAGTGTGTTTCTCGAACCACCAAGCATGAGAGCATGTTCTAGTACACCCCCAAAACAAATTCAAGACATTGTAAAAGAGCATAATAGGACCTCTTTAAACTAAAATAGAAAATTTTAAAACTAAAATAGGGGTTAATGAATTAGCACCCAGTCAAGAATTCATATTTTTCTTGCAGCGATATCAGTACCAATGCTTTCTATGGCTCCTACAGTCTCTGGACGAATTAACAAAATTGTTTCATAATTCCTACCGACACAAAGAGAAAGGACCAAGCCTCTGCTTCCACAGTCTCTTTATGAATGGACCAGATTGTTTCAATTCCTTAACAATTCCTACAGACTCCAGAGAACAGGACTAAGTCTAGAATTCACTACATACATTCATTGATCTGTTTACTTATGAGACAGTATTATTTAAGTGTTATTTTAGAGAGCTAAGAAGTGCCACTCACCAAATTAGGACATGTGAAACAGGACCCAAATTGGGATTCCAATTGTTTCCATGAACGCAGTCTGTTGATCTTCAACATAAAAACTGTAGAATCTCCAAGACTGTTCTGTTCACTTCTTGTTGCAGTTGGTGAGTTCCCTTCTTGTGAGTCTCTCCTGGCTGGCTCGCCAAATTGTTAGATTTTGATGTATTTGGATGAGCAATTGTTTTGGTGGATCACCAATGTATTAGATTACTCCAATACATGTAATTGTGTCTCAGGTTGAACAGTTTTAACTTTGTAGCCTGCTCAGGAAAAGTAAACTTCATGGCCACTTGGTTCTTTGTGACAGCACTTTGTTGTACTATCAGCAATATCAGTAAGTAGAAAATAAAATTAACTAAAGATTTCCCATTCATTAGTTCAATAATATGTAGTTGAATAACTCTTACAATAATGTACACAAATGCACTCTTCATGGTTTATTGCACGTTTATGCACTAATCATTTTAGTACAACAAATAAGTTGTGTATTGTTTGCCTTCTATAGTAGGTTACATATAAAGTTTATCTTTCTGAAAATTTTTAAATAATTATGATAATTGTCCTTAGAATCAATAGCAGAGGATAAACTTCCTCCTGCTGAGAGGAATGAAATGACAAAAGTAAACAGTCAATTTTTCAGTTGAAGTCCGTTTGTTGATTCAGTTCAGTTCATAATTGAGTAAAGTCCATCAATTATAGAATGAGTTTAATTAATCTATAAAACAGCTCTGGAAAAAAACCGTGATGTCATCAGTTTTTCAGGTTATAATTTTCCCAGAGGCATTCTTTGCAATCAAGTCAATAATATCGCCAAATATCAAGCGTCCCCAACTAAGCAAGCCAAAACTGACCAGGTGGGAGCAGTTTGCCAAGCCTCGGCCAGACTGTTTCTGAATGCTTCATCCAGTTCCTTCTGCTTGAAGATCAGGTACATCACACTGGCATATGGACGGAGTTCTAGCTGGCCATAGGAGCTGTGTCCAGGACTGCCTGTTGCCGTGTCCCTTTGCTGGTGACAGTGACTTTGATGGTGCCGATGGCTGTCGTCTTTGACGAGGTCTTCGCAGGATAATCGTTGTTCTCCAATGTGGTTCATCTAGTTGACATAGTTTCCGGCTGACCTAATTAATGCAGCCTATCAATCCTTTAATGTCTGTTGAAATTATGAAATATAATAGCTTAGTGGTATGTGTATATGCGCAGTGTTTTAAAGAGATGGTATTTTAATCTAGATTTAAACTGACAGAGTGTATCTGCCTCCCGAACAATGCTAGGTATATCGAGATTTTTTCGAAGTGTTGCACTAAACCGTGAAGAAGCGCTCTGCCCGCCCGGCGGTTGATTTTGATATTCTAAGTATTATCAAATGGTCAGAGTTTTGTAGTTGCGCACACGTAAGTACTATAATTATATAAATAGCTCCCTTGGGTAACATGCTAATAAACCATTCAGGCTGTATAGTATTACTAAAAAATTTAATGTAATTGACAGAACCGGGCTAATTTGGTCATACTTCCTGGTTCTAGTGAGAACTCAAACTTCAGCCAGTCCAAAATGCAGCAGTTAAAACGTGCAGGGCAACCTCCCAATAAAGCTTTACAATAATCTAGCCGTTATTCCTCTAATTTAGCCCATTCTTCAATACAGAATAGCTTCAATTCTGGGACGTTGGTGGGTTTCCTCACATGAAGTCTTTCTACAGCATTTCAGTTGGATTAAGGTTTTAACATTGACACGGCCATTCCACAACATTAACTTTGTTCTTTTTTAACCATTCTTTGGTGGAGTTACTTGTGTGCTTGGGGTCATTATCTTGCTGCATGACCCACTTTCTCTTGAGATTCAGTTCATGGACAGATTTCCTGACATTTTCCTTTAGAATTTGCTGGTATAATTAAGAATTCATTGTTCCATCAATGATGACATGCCATCCTGGTCCAGATGCAGCAAAACGGGCCCAAAACATGATACTACCACCACCATGTTTCACCAGACTGGGATAAGGTTCTTATGCTGGAATGCAGTGTTTTTCTTTCTACAAACATAATGCTTCTAATTTAAACAAAAAAGTTATATTTTGGTCTCATCCATCCACAAAAATTTCTCCAGTATTCCTCTGGCTTGTCAACATGATCTTTAGCTAAATGCAGATGGGCAGTGATGTTCCTTTTGGAGAGCAGTGGCTTTCTCCTTGCAAATCCTCCATGCACACCATTGTTGTTCAATGTTCTCCTGATGGAGGACTCATGAACATAAACTTCAGCCAATGTGAGAAAGGCCTTTAGTTGCTTAGAAGTTAACCTGTGGTCCTTTGTGACCTCGTAGACTATTACACATCTTGCTTTCGGAGAGTTCTTTGTTGGTTGTCAGCTCCTGGGGAGGGTAACGGTGGTCTTGAATATCCTCCATTTATACACAATCTGTCTGACTGTGGATTTGAGTCCAAACTCGTTAGAGATGGCTTTGTAACCTTTTCCAGTCTGATTAGCAACATCAACTCTTCCTCAGAAGGTCCTCAGAATTCTCCTTTGTCCATCCCATAATACACTTCTACAAGCACATGGTGAAGATCAGACTTTGACACATTCCTGTTCTTTAGTTTTTATATGTTTATTCAGTATTAACATGATCAGTGCACAATGTGCCTTCTGAAGGGAAACAGAAATAGTAATTTAACAGAAAATCTTCAAAATGTTGTGACATGAGTTTTACTTCAGGTAAACTACAGAAACAACTCCAAAGCAAGAGAGATAGTGTGTAAATGATAACTTAAATATTTCAAGTAGCTCTATGTCACGTTTATAGACCTTGTTTCTGTGTTTTCTGTGTTTCCATGTTCTCCCGCCTTGTTTTGGTCATTGACCCAGTTTCTGTTCCCCCTTGATTGCCTTATTCAGTTCACCTGTGTTTAGTTAATTAGGTCTTTAGTCACTCATTTGTGCTTGTATAAAGACTCCCTGTTTAGCTCTCTTTGGCTGCATTTACACTGCAAATCTGGATGCCCAAATCCGATTTTTTGACTATATACAATTTTTGGCTTACCTGCTTACACCTTCTTTTAAAAGTGACCCATATCCGATATATGCATTTATACTACAGGGGCTTAACTTAACGTGCCTCAATGCATTAGACAGTGATATTAATAGACCAAACTCTGCACACACTATTAATAAAGCATACTTTGTATAGCCTAATTGTATAGCCAGATGAGTCCAGAATATGACAGCAAATACATTAATTTATTGACAGAGCTAATATAAACATGTTTAATACAATATGCTAGTTTCATCCTCACATCAGAAACATTCATTAGTGCCAATTATTCACAGCATTGATTATATACACAGATCCACTGTGCACATCTGCGGGTACTAGTTCTAATTTGTCCTTGTATAGTTTTTTTTTTCCTCATTAAAACCAAATTAGTTCATCAGTGGTTGTATATCAAGAGCAAGGACATGTTTGTCTGCATTTTATTTTGTGATTTCACCTGAACGAATAGAGAGTCTCCACAAGAGTTAGCAATGGATTGAAGCGCTCGTCTGAGACTGCGGCAATGAGAACTCGGCACGATCTCAAAAGCAACACATTTCAGCGCCAGATCGCCTCATATTTATCACAAACGAACGACATTAATGCTCTGCTAGTCAACTAGAGATGTTTCATTGGTAATAGATATATCTCTACTGCGAGATGTTTCAAAAACATTTGACATCCAACTCGCATTAATGGGAATATCCGATCTGTCCGCTTACACGACAGGCACAAATGCACGTATCCGATTCATATCAGATTTATTTCCACATATGAATGAGGCTTGAAACCGATCTGAGAATACTGGAATCTATGTGCTTTTTTTCCTGCTTACACGTTCATGGGTCATACCCGATCTGTGCCACATGGGAGGAAGAAAAATCAGAATTGGGTCACTTGAACCATGCAGTGTAAATGCGGCCTTAGTTGCTAGTTATTAATGTTGGATATGTTTTGCTTTAATGTTGCTTTTGGTCTCTGATTTCCCATGGATGTATGTTTAAAAACCTTTTTGATCCATATTCCTCGTCGTGCGCCTTGTATCACTGCTACTCCAGTGTGACACTTTACTGTCATATAAAAGAATTACCAAAGCTATCATTTTTTGTTCTTTCTAGATAGTATAACTAGATCATTTATGTGATGAATCCAAAAATGTTGTTACTGTTGTTGCTTCCTGAACGTTTAGTTTGAAAATATTTTCATGAATATAAAAAACAATGATCATATTTATTTATTTATTTATACACAATATGAAGAAATTGATCTTAGTTATCGTTATATTTTTCCATAATTTCAGTCCAAGGGACAATGTAGAAATCTTTAAACTTTATTTTTACTTATTTTTACTATTTATTTATTTTTATTTTTTTTCTGATCACTTTTAAGTAAACTACGCAGAATAAAAAGCCCTGGCAGCAGCAGATGGCAGGCGGTGGAAAAGCCATGAAGCGATTCCTCACCATCTTTGTACTTGTACCACAAAGAGCGACTGTTGAAAGTGTTTAAAGATGAACCACAAGCTCTATGACCGTGACTGGAAGAATGTGAAATTCTTCATATATAACCGCATTACAGCCTATAAAAAGAGTTTGCAGTGCAAATAATGTGAAGATTACCAACTCCCTAGTATGGCAGTTTTTCTTTACAAGAGCCCTTTTTCCTCCGCACAATGCACTTTTTGGGTAGGTGATTTTTTTTTTTAATAAGTTTATTTATTTTTTTTAATATGCTTTTTTTTAGTATAAAAGGTATAAAAAAATAAAAGTAGTTTGATTTGGGGTTCGTTCAACTTCATTTGTTATGTTGGTTTGTAAAGTTTAATTCATTCAAATTTTAACCCATTAAAGGTTAAATTCAGCAAATTAAATGCCAATTGGTGTCTCGAGGTTCATTTAGTAGTTATTAGTATATCTATCATGGAGAACTAGTATCTGATGGATGGCTGTGGGTAAAAAGTTGGTTAAAAGGTTTAAAGGTTTCATTTGTATGTCTGATATTAGATGGAAAATATCCCAGCAATAATTCACTACTGCTTCAATATGTGAATAGAGAACGTGTTCACTGCTTCAACTGTTCACAGTCACACTGCTATTCCTATCAAACCTAGTAAAGCCAATCAATCAAACCAACAATTCTGCATATTGTGAAGATGACTTCAATACACAACACTAGATGCTCTAAGCAAGAGTGAATCTTTGCATCACTAGCATCATTTGCTGGGCTCAATATATATGAACAACTAATCTAAGCTAAATTTTGTCTTAAGTTAATTTTTTTCTATTACTTTTTCTTTTAATTCTACTTAGTTGTAGATTAAACCCTTTTTAAGTGCAAATGAACAACTTGATATAAATGCTTATAATTTGTCATATAGTTATGTGTATTGTTGTTGCAAGGTCACCACAGATCAAACGGGAATGTTGTGTATTATGCAAATAAGGTCCTTATCAGGCATGTTCCCCAGATTTTCAGAAGTCTCCATTTAGCATGGTCAAGTCATCACATTAAGTTGTGAATAGGCAAACAAACCTATGGTTAGTATCTCAAAAATTTTTCAGACCTCTAAAACCCACAGGTGATGATCGTAAAGTTGGTCCCCATATAACAGAGAAACCATTATGTGTGTGTGTGTGTGTGGTGTGTGTGTCTGTGTTTGTGTCTGTGTCTGTGTTTGTGTGTGTGTGGTTGTCGGAACACACTGATGTGGAATCTTACATGTGTAAGTTGATGCGATCGCATTTCTGCTCACTGACATTAAATATTTTCAGACAGACTTTCTTTGTCAACCCTTTTTATCCTGTTCTTTTGCATATTACAATCCCTACAGTGCATTTGAAAAACAACTTTCACTATCTCTCTGTGTGTGTGTGGGTGTGTGTGTGTGTGTGTGTGTGTGTGTTGTGTGTGTGTGTGTGTGTGTGTGGTGTTGTGTGTGTGTGTGTGTTTGTGTGTGTGTGGTGTTTGTGTGTGTGTGTGTGCGGTGCGTTTGCTGTGCGTGCGCGTGCGCGTGTGTGTGTGTGTGGGAGTGAGTGAGTGAGTGTGAGTTGTGTGTGATTTGTTTTTAACTAACTGTACTTTGGGGACAAATTTCTTGAAAACTGTAATCTGAAGTTGATAATTCAACATAAAATATGGCCATACTGACAGCATCTGAAAGGTAGAAGTGTTTCTGTAAGCACAGCTTTTGATGCAAAAAGTTATTTTTGATAATGTCAATACATTCATATTGTACATTGAGTGTATAAAAAAGTGTACTATCAAACTTACTACAAAAACATTCATTTAGTCACATGATCCCGCGGCTTGTGGAAAAAGACGCATCATGAATCATCTTTTAGAAAGAACATTCTCATTACTAGAATCTGATGTTTCCTTATTAGATTGATCTTGAATATCAGGAAACAAATGTGCTGGTTTATCCAGAACAGAGCTGAGAGAATGTGAAATATTAACCCAGCTAACAGAATTATATAAAACATTAAATGACATATGATGAATAACGCATATTTAATGTTTTTGTGCTAAGGTTTCAGTAAAGAATTCAAATAACATTACTAGAATAACGTTTGTTCATAGCTATGAAAGAACCCTGCCAGAACATTAGCCAAAGTTCTGAGAAAGTCCCTTGTTAGCTGCAAATACACTAAAATAACACATTTAGTGCTGAAAAATATCCTATCTTTAAGCTCATCAAATATGGTCGAAGGACGCTTGAGTATGAGAATGAGGTTTGTTCTTGTGCATCAAGCTTCTGTTTACTATTTTCAATGAGCTCTATGTATGTCTGACATATCTCTTCAAAAAACCTCTGTTTACATGGATGTCGTTGACAGTGTCTTTATGAAGTTTATAAAGCATTAAAGTTTTGGTGAAGTAGACTTTCAGTGGAGGGACCTTGTGTTTCAACAATGAACGAAAGTCTTACTGGTTTGGAATGACATGAGGGTCAGTAAATGTTTTTTGTGTGAACCACAGACTCGATTCAGATCATGAACTCATTCTGTTCAGTCTCCACAGATGGTAAGATTCCTCTCAGTGATGCCACAGGTTTATTTATTCCATTGATTTTATTGTGGCTTGAGGGCCTGTGAAGGGAAATTGTGCTACATATCGTTTTGAGAATTGGATCCAGATATTCTCCCAGCAGAACCCACATGTGAACGTTCAGGCCGTTTCCCTTCTGTTCAGCGCCCTGGTGTTTTTGGCCTTTACAATCACATTAATTGTCTCGTTGTTTGCAGGTCTGGGAGACTAATTACACAGTGTTTTGCCAAAGCCAGCCGGCCAATCATTTACGCATAATTCTCTTGACAAATTAAAGTGGGATCAGAGAAAGTCCTTTAGCATCCATAAACGGTGTAATACTTTTTTAGCTGAACACGTTCATCTGAAGTGCTCATACTACAGAGATTAAATGGTTCAGATGTTTATTGAGTGAAACACTTGTGAGTTCTCACATATCATATTCGTGTTTAAGATTTGAATGTCAACATCCATATTGAAGATGAATTGATTTGAGTTTTCAAACTGGTTTCCTGAACACTACGCTCATCAGCCATTGGCCAGACGAACAGATAGTCCCGCCCCAAACTCTTTCTATTGGTTGAGTCACTGTTGTTGCCTGAAGCCATATTGTAGCAGATGTTATAAATATATGTTATGAAAACATTGTGGGAACATTGTTTTGGAATGTTTCTAAAATGTTGAAATGTCCTGTTTTAAAGTGATTATAACATTGTTTAAAGTTACAAAAACATGTCTTGCAGCATTCTGTTAACTTTACTTTCACCCAAAACATGTTATTTGATTGATAATTTTTTTTAACGTTATGTTATTGTACGTTATGAGAATGTTGTGTGTGTGTTTTGTCTCAACGTTATGACAACATATATCAAATATTAATACATTTGCAAGATCATTCCATCCGAACGTTTTGTCCTAACATTCTAGCAAAAGTCCAGCGTGAACATTCTGCTCAACTTTTTCTTTTGTGCTTCACTGAAGAAGGGAAACTTTCAACCATTTCCACCAACTCTCTAAGTTCGATATAAATCAGAATGTGTGTGCGGCGTTTCTCACACATGACAGAGCTTCAATGAAACACTCACCGTGTGTGTGTGTGTGTGTGTGTGTGTGTGTGTTTCTCCCATGCTGAGCCTCAGGCTGGGTTCTTCTACTCCTGTGCTTCTAAATGAAGTTCCGAGCCGCTCTGGTCTCTCAGAGGCGCAGTGTGTCACTAGAGGGAGTCTGAATCAGTCAAACACTTTCGACAATAAAACATCCAGACCCAAGAACCATCACTCCATCAATGCTCTTTTGATTAAATGCTGAATAAAACGCTCAAATAAGCAATCCTGAACATCTCAAACTGGATATATGTAATTGGTAATTTGAGTATAAATAACTTGTTAAAATATTTCCAAAGCTCGACAATCAGAATGCAATATGTTCCTCACGTCTCAGGTGGATTGCTGTGGCTGTCGATCAGTGACTGCTGATCAATATGAATATATACTGACTTCTACACACTTTTTGTCTGTTCAGTGATGTGTCAAACCATTTCCTTTCCTTTTCTCAGCTAATTATCATAGATGTGTTTAATAAAGTGGTGTATTACGTAATAGACTGACTGAATGTTTGAGATCTGATCACAGATCAGCCAGAGAGTAACAGACTCTGTGTCTCAGCTTCTCACATCCCAGACGGATGGACACGCCCACCACCCTCTCCACGGCAACCTGCACACTTTACCACGGCAACCAGCTCTGTCATCTAGTCCTTACAACCCCAACAGACCGACAGAGAGAGAGAGTATTTAGAGTATTTAGGTCAGACGTTTATGGAGGAGGGAAGCAGAGATGTTCGGGTTGAGCTGTGCTTGTGTTTTAGTGGATATCACACCTGCGTTAGGTTTTTTTCACAGCTTTAAAGCTCACAAGAACAATACTAGATGTTGTGTGTCAGTAGATATTATTATTATCAGAATGTGATTCATTAAACTTACATTCTCTATCATTTAACAGACATGACACCATTAGTCCCGATTCGCGCCATATTTTAGATTTTGCAGTGTGTATTATGTTTGAGAAGTTTCCATCACTTTCCATCCTGTTAAACAGCGGCTCAGACATCAGTAAGTTTATCAATACATTTCTGGTTTCTGGGAACAGTTCAGTTCAGTTCAATTTTATTTATATAGCACATTTAAAAACAACCATGGTTGACCAAAGTGCTTAACAATGTCCGGAAAAACGCACACACAAACAAGACAAATACAGTAAAAACATCACAATGTCTCAGCTCAGCTCGAAATAAAAGCCAAGGAATACAGGTGTGTCTCCTTACAGATAACACGACTTTCAAAACCATTCGCCACCAGCTCTGAGCAGCCACTTCTTGTGTACAGGTAAACTATTCCACGAATTAGGTGCCACCACTGGAAAAAGCTTGGTCACCCCTGTAATTTTTTAACCTGCTCTCCTGAACATCGAATAGCACCTGATTTGACTACCTCAGTGCTGTTACACAGGATTGGACCATTTAAGATCTTAAAAACAAACAATAAAATCTTGAAATCAATCCTGAAGCGGACAGGAAGCCAGTGTAGTGAAGCTAAGACTGGGGTAATGTGCTCATACTTTTTAGTTCCAGTTAGAAGCCGAGCTGCTGCATTTTCAACTAACTGTAAAAGTTGAAGAGATGACTGATCCAAACCAACATATAAAGAGTTACAGTAGTCTAGTCTAGATGTTATAAAAGCATGAGTTACACTTTCAAACTCCTTACGCGGCAGGTAGGGCTTGACTTTAGCCAACAGTCTCAGTTGAAAGAAACTGGTTTTACAACTGAACTAATCTGTTTTTCAAATTTAAAAGCACTGTGAAAAATCACACCGAGATTCTTGGTAAATGGATGAACATAGAAACCTAAATTACCAAGTGCGTCTACACAAGCGCTTAAATCCCCAGGACGACCAAATACAACAATCTCAGTCTTATTTTCATTAAGACAAAGAAAGTTCTGATCCTGCCATATTTTTAAATCTCTCAGGCAATTAAGTAATGACAGAAATTAAGCTTTGTCATTTGTTTTGACAGGCAAATTAATTTGTACATCATCCGCATAACAGAGGAAGGATATATTGTGATTTCTAAAAATATACCCCAAGGGCAGCATATATAAAGAAAACAACATCGGGCCCAATATTGACCCTTGGGGGATGACACAAAAAAGAGGGGCAGCAGATGAAGATACGTCAAATACGTCAAAAACAGAAACACCAGGAGGAGACCTAGAGCTGGACTATAATGAGACAGATGGACACACAGACAGACAGACAGACGAAGCACCTGACTCACGTAATACAGCTGTATGCTAATCCACGTCTGACTCACATTGCAAACACACTCACACACACACAACCCCACGGCAGTCCCATTGGGACTGAAGGTGCCGTTGATCTCAAAGCATTTGGAAAAATAAGCATTTCTGCCAAAAGTGCCACTGCAAATGTGAGTTGGGTTGAGTTGAGCAGAGACACGACGTCAGATCATCATCTAGAGCTGAAGTGTGTCTGACTGAAGAAAACCAAGGGATGCGACACACCTGTGCTATTTCACCATTGTATATATGCAGCCGATGGATGTTTGGCAGTTGCATTTCATCTAAAAGCTTCAGTGCTGCGTTTCGAAATGACACATTTTCAACTTTTAAAAACTTGTAAAAACTTTCTCATTTGCTTTTACTTTCAGATTCCGAATATGGCACCTTTTCAAATGCCACTGGCTCTACTCTAGTGTTCCTGCAGCTCAAACAGTAGATCATGGCACTGTACCAAGGTTATGGGTTCAATTCCCAGCAAAAGCATGAAGTGATGGCAAAGTGTACAACTTGAATGAACTGTCAGTTGTTTTGTGTCTGTCAAATGCAAAAGGTACATGTTTTGGGTGAAAGATCATCATGGTGTTTGGGTCTTTGTATTAGAAACTTTACTTTTGAATTCCTCTGAACGTTCGCGCAAGTAACATTTAAAAATAAATATTTAGACAAACATCCAACTGAAACGTTTCAGGAAAAAAAAAAGTTCCATCAATGATTGAAGTATTTTGTTTAAAAAATGTTTAAAGTATTTTAAATTTCATGGCTTTAGTTTTAGTTAAATATAACTCTTCTTTGAACAAATGTTCTATTAACGTTACTTTCATAACTTTCAGCGAACCTTGCCAGACTGCTAGCCAGCGTTCCCTGTTAGCTAGACTGAATACATATGATGCTTTGAGTGAATAACAGACCAAATGTACGTCATTTCTCACTGATGATCTTCCCCTCTGTGAAACAGTCACGTGAAGCGGTGTGTGTGTGTGTGTGTGTGTGTGAGAGATGTTTTACATAAATGTCGTCAGGCTGAGCTTTAATGAGTAAAGCATAATTCATGGTCCGGGCCTAATTGTGCAGATTCTCTGGTGGATACTCAATCTCGCGGCTGACTCTCGGGGCTGACATTTGGAGAGATGCACTTATATTTTATTTGAAGATAAATGCGCACGCCTGCAGCCCGTCGTTCTCACAGTGCTGCAGAGAGATGGAGAGCGTGTGTCATCTGGCAGCTGTAGTATTTGCAAGTCAAACTTCTTCCATAATTAAGAGCGTTGAGGATGTTCAGCAACAGGCCGAGAAGAAGCGGCTGTATAATGGGGTAACGGGAGCGGTGCACGCTGTCAGGAGAATCAGCGCAAACTCTCCGGAGGAGTCAGGCTCAATCGTCGCCGCGTTTTCACTCAAAACAAATGGGTGACACATTTCATCACGCATTCAAACCCGACACGGCGTGTTTCCTTGACGACTACCGGCTGGATGGGCTCCGGACCACGGCGGAGGGATGCATGCATCTGGTGTGTGTGGGTGATGTGTTAAAATTCATCTGAGTGTCCTGATGGCACATGAACCTACACGCCAGTCTCTCACAAATATCAAATCCTAACTGTTCCTGCGCTGCTACTAGTGCCAATGTGCCGTAATGAGCCGACCCTTAAAAACGGCTCCTGCTGTTTTAACCTGAATCCAATTGATTTGCTCATATAATATGATTGACTTGATTTTACTCATTAGAGTAATTTGAAAGTGATTTCCCTGGAAATGAATTTAGATTATAAAAACGTTGTTTTGAAAGGTTCCTAAACTGTTCAAATGTCCAGGGGTGCGTTTCCCGAAACCTTTTAACGCTACATTGTTCTACGCTTTACCTTAAGCTGTACCTTAACATTAATACGTGTTTCCCGACATGTTCTTCGTAAAGTATACCTTCTGTAAGTCATACGTCAACCTTATCACTGTCAGTAATTTGGCAGGGGGTCAAAATTCTGGCACAGCACCACACAGATGTGAACAACCTTGAATTCATGCATCTTCGTAAGCGGAGCCGCATACAACGTTACAAAAAATGACATGCACACCGTCACGCTAAATGGGGCCTCACGCACTGAACACGCGCTAATTTGCGCTGCTGTTGGTAGATTGCATTGATCATTATGGAAATGACGCATTGTCAGTAAATCACACGCAAACATTTTCACTCCCATCGGCGCTGTTTTGGAATTGTGCTCTCGCACTAATTTGCCCTGTTTAGTAAATCTGGCCCTAACTATGTTAATAGAGACAGTGGCATTTGAAACATATGTATTTTTGGGTGAGGTAAATGAATGAAATACACTAATCTGTACTGTTCACGGAATCAAATTCGACTTTAACTCATGCACACATAGCTACACAATGTATTTTTCCCTTACCAATTATATAAATGTACAAATTACTTATTTCTCGAAAATGTTTGTATTGCGTTACTTTTTTTGAACTGAAATCAGCTGAAATCAAGACATCAGCTGATCTTCATACATATTCGTTTCTCAATTCTGCACATATATCAGTTTGTTCCATCACCATTTTCACAACATATTTTAATATTTTACAATTACACACAGTTATCTTTGCATCAAACATATTTTTAGATGAAAACACAGGCTGTAAAAAGATCAAATTAATAAACAGTTATGACTAATTTAAATATTTGCTTTATTTGTTAATTAATGCAAACAATTCGTAAAAAATATACTGTATGCACTGCTTATTGACACCAGACAGATAATGATTTATGCAATAGATGCTCGTTTACACAAAACAGATAAATATTAATAAAAACACACAGGCAAATGCAAACACAGATAAATGCAAACCTACTCTAATTAAATTGTAGATGCAGTTATAAATAAGGTTACCAAATAAAGTTAATAAAACATACATTGAGTCCATAATCCAGAAATCTGTGAGCGACTCGTTCGCAAACCTTATGATCTTATAAATGGCAATCAGAACAAAATCAAAGAAGTAAAGGAAGTCTTAGGGAAGTAAGACTTTTTTACACCATAATGTGATGTGGCTGCTGGGCTATCAACCCTGGTTGTGGAGTAAATGAATACACTATGGCACATACTGTATATTATGATCATATAAATGACCCTTTCAAAGGCCAGTGAAGGCGTACTGCCAGTTAGTGTGGCGGGTTGAGGCATGATACACTTGGGCATGAGGTTGCAGGTTCACACACTCATTTTGAAATTATATCTGTGCACAAAGTGGGCCGGTACCTCTAAATTGTAATCTTTAGCGTATCGCCACTTTTCACGTTTCACGGTACTTTTCTACTCAGAGTGAAAGCATCAGCGTCACTGTCTACAGGCTATCAAAGTGTGTTTTTTGGTGATTTAAATCACAAGCTGTCAGCCGAGATGCATTTAGCATTTCCAGTAAAGGTGCCTTTTGAATGGGTCTCCTCTGACTGCTTGTGTTCGGATTTTGTCTCACTCTACATCAGTTTCACGGAGCGCTAAGTGCGGCGTACGAATGCTATTGAAAAAAAACGGGGGGAAAAAACCTAGGCAACACAGCTTACAAGCTAGCACCTGAAGATGAGATGGGAGGACAGCTGTGATTTTTGATGATAATGTCATTTCAATTGAAATTAATGTATGCATATCACATAAGAGTGCCAGCACTATATAAAATATCCAGGGTTGGATTTAATTTGCCATTTGAATTATTTTTATAAGATCCAAGAGTCCTGATAAATGCAATTTCAACTATTTCTGATGTGCTTTTTTTTAAGAACACCACTTTCTCACATAATGCAACGAAGCAGCCCCTGCATAGAGTGGATAATCGTTTCTCGAGCTATCGATATAAACCAAATCAGCACCACAGCCATGGACAGCGCCTGACGTCGCACATAAGAAACACGCCTAGAAGAGATACACCTTTAGAGTCTTCATAGTGCGATAAGAGACAGCGAACTCAGGAAATACAGCCCAGTTCTTTTGTCGTGATTTGAATGTTATTTGGAGGTTGCAAAAACATTTCTTACAACGTTCTGCTAACACATTCTCACCCACAATATAACACTATTTGAACGTTTATTTTTAATATTCTAAGAACGCTAAAATAGGACAATTTTTTTATTTTGCAGAGATTCAAATGTTATTTAAAGGTTAAAAAAAAGTTTCTTAAAATGGGTATAATAATGTTATTTTCTCTCTAAAAAATAAAATGTTACTTGAACGTTTATTTTTTTATATTCTTAGAACTTTCAAATGTCCAGTTTTCTTGCTGTGATTATAGCTGTTATGTATCTTATTTAAAAACTACACAAGCGTTTCTTACAACATTCAACTTATTCTCACGCAAAATATAATGTTTGAAAGATAGGACTTAAAAAGTGATTTGCATCATTGAATTGCAATTTTCTGAACCATTACACACACACACACAGCTCATTCAGAAAATACACCTTGTTCTTCCTCTTGAATGAGTTCTGAAAGACACTAGCTTGATGTTTTGATCAGTAAATGTGGCCCATGAAAGCACACTCTGATTTATGTTTTCATGTGTCTGCATCTGGATTTTATTGGCGAGACGTGGTAATGAGCAGAAGAATGATTACAGCTGCACGATAATGTTTTAGTTAACGATTGTGTCCCGTCTCTGTGTTAATTATTAATCTATGAATCTATACTAACTGAGTTTAACGGTGACAGAGGGAACAGAAGCTGCTCTGTCCTCTAAATGCGGCCGATTTATTTATTTCATCTTCTTGATTGGCGTTTGGATGTTGGAGGCCTCCAAAAAAAACAGTGGGATTTAAATTCAGCTGCATTTGTATTTGGCTTTCTTTGTTTGTTGTTGTTGTTTTCCGTCCTTTGGTTGTCGTACGAGAATGAAATGCATTAATAAGTTTGCGAGCGACACAACTAAATGTAAACAGATTAAAATTTGAGCATTAAAGGGAAAAGGATCTCAAAGGGAATAGTCAGTGTAACCCAGTTTCATGACTTCTGAGCTGCTGGATAAACAGAAGCGCTGGAATCCAGTCCGTGTGTTTGAGGAGAGAGAGATTCTGTTTAAAAGACACGCAATATAAACAATTAACACTCTGGTTCATTTGGCCTCTATTTACTCTCATATTCATTGATTCAACTCTGAGGCCTGAAACAAAAGTGTGTTTGTGTGTGTGTGTTTGCATAATGATGTTCATGTGCTTCTGCTGAGTATTTAGGTACATACAGTGTTTTGTCTGGTTAATGAAAGAATCGCTCTGTTGAGTTCGAGCATCGTTTGGTTGAACTAGTTTACAAAAACAGTTGACAAGCAGTGAATGCATCTGTCAAGCTCCAGAAAGGACATCAACACTTGATAAAAGTATCATAACAGCAAGCCTTCTGAAGTTACACGACAGATTCATGTGAAATAAATTTAACGTGTAAAATCTATTGCAATCTTTCCTTCACTAAAGCTTGTCCATGTTAGTGTCGGTATTCAGAAATGCGTTCAGTTTCTACACACTTAAGAAACAGTGCTGTTTTGAGTCTGAATCTGAACACAATATTGACCCGAGCACACATATTATGGCCCCAAATACACACTTTTGTTTAACAATAATCCCAAAACACACAGCACTTTTGTATCTATCGCCTAATTTAATGCACACATAACTGCATTTGTACCCTGCCACAAAAATACACATGAATTCACTTGCATCTGTGGTTTCTTTAGAGCAACAATGCGAGCAATAAAAACATACAGAGTTTCAGCATATGCACTCTTAAAAACAAGGTTTCCTAAAGGAGATTTACGCAACAATGCCACAGAAGAACCATTTTAGGTGTACATTTAAGTAGAACGTCAATTGAGAACATTCAAGTTTCATAAAGGACTATTTTTATATGTGTAAAGAACATTTTATCATCATAAAGAACTATTTTTTCACGTCATATAACCTTTGGTGCAATGGAAAGATTGCATTGATGTTAAAGGTTCTTCGTGGAATCATCAGTGACAATAAAGAACCTTTTGCATTTATTGTGTTTAATGCACTGCGTTTGTTCACAAAGCAGTTTTGTTTATCGTGAATCACACTAATCATTTCATGTTTTTAATCAGTGCTAAGTCAGGCATCACTGGTGTTTTTTTTTTTTGGTTTTTTTGTTTTTTTTTTTTTTCCCCGGAATGATCTGTCGCTTTGTGTCTCTTGTGAAACTTTATTTTGCTACAAACTGCGAGTGGCGGTAATGTGTGATTTGACACTGGACAGGTTTTTCAGGCCTGTAGAGAGAATTCAAATCGTGCAGCTTTGCTGTCAGCGTTTTAGACAGCTGAAAAAATAAATAAAAAGTGTGTGATTCACAGAGCAGGTGCAGACGCAGAAATTCACACGGATCGCGGCTGCCACGGAAACGGACGCACAGCTTGCCGAAGTCATTGTGCATGTGAAGTTATTAACATGCGTTCTGAAGCAGGAGTTATGCCTAAATGCAAATGAAACTCATTATGAAAGGCTTTATAATGGTTGTCATTAGTGAATGCTGTTCGGGAACGCTAGAAATATATATATAATATAATTATATAATATAATTTCATTTAAATAATTGCTGCGTTTTTACATTATTTATATTCATGCCACCTGCTAATGGACTCAGAGTGTATCAGATCTGATATGTCCAGACGTTCGCTGTTGGTCATAGATGTTGCTTCACTTGGCCAGAATAAGCTGTAAAAGTGAACCAGACTTTATCCTGATAATGAAAAAATGGAGTGACCGGGTCAAAGAGTCAAGTGTTGTGTTCATGTTGACATCAATGCCATGGCATCAGGGTCTCATCACAGTAGAATTTTGAATGTATTTTTGAAAGACTTTACCGATGCGGACCAAAATAATGAGTGCTAATGTCACTGACCCGTGTGTGTTCACACATAGGGCACATGTTTCTGTATTACTGACTGTATCCGAATTCTTTGGACGTGTGATTGTGCTCGTCCTCATGACATCTGACTGCAGCTCTCAGGACAGAACAGAGATCTTCCCTCAATCTCTGGCTGCTGTCATTCAACAGCTAAATCCAAATAGGATTGCATTCAGTCTATCCATCTCATCTCATCCTCACAATGGGGGCAAGACGGAGCGAGAGAAAGAGCAACGAGGAGAAAGAAAGGAGGGCTGAGATTAGGAGAGAGAGAGAGAGACTGTATGTCCTGAATGAATCTCTAATCCTTTCCTATTCTCTGATCTGAGAGACGTCGGGCACACACGGATTTGTGTTTCTTATGTACAGAAATGGATGAAGTCTTTAAATGGCATTTTAAAAACATTCACATTTGTAGTTTTGCATCAAAAGACCCTTTTATTAAATGCTAATCACTGGTCTTTCCTCATCTCGTACCTTGACATTCCTTCTCCCAAATCAGACGTTATTCAGAAAACTAATGTGACTATAACAAATTGTGATTGAGCTTGTGAGAATGTTAAATGCTTATGTTTTGAAGAAAATAAACATACTACCATCAGCCTGTGATTTTAAACCAGTAAAGTATGGTCTGTCGTCATAGTTAACCACTAAACAACCATCAGCCCTGATTCGAAATCAATAAGCCACTCTCATCAGTCTAAATATTTAACCCTTAAACCACCATCAGCCCTGATCTTCATGATGATCAAATATGATTTGTCCTCATATTTAACACCTAACCAACCATCATCCATGACCATTAACCACTAAACTAACATCAGTCCCAAACCACCATCATCTTTGATCGTTAACTCCTAAATCACAATCATCTTTGGTGTTTAACCCTAAACCAACATTATCATTGATCTTTATCCCCTAATTACCATAATCTGTTATCATTAACCTCCAAACTACCATCATCCTTGGTCTTGAACCCTGAAACCACCATCATCTTAAACATTTAGATCTAAATCATCATCGTCCTCAATCTTTAACCCCTAAATCACCATCATCTTTGATTATTAACTTCCAAATAACCATCATCCTTGGTCTTTAACCCCTAAATCACCATCATCTTAGATTTTTAACTCTATACCACCATCATCATGGATCTTTAACCCCTAAATCAACATCTTATTTGATCTTTAAACTCAAAACATCCATCAGCCTTGATCTTTGACCCTGTTATCACCATTGTGTTTGATGTATAACTCTAAACCATCATCATGCTTGATCATTAACACCAAAATCACCATCATCTTTAATTATTAATCTCTTAACCACATCTTTCTTGATCTTTAACCCCTAAATCACCATCTTCTTTGTTTTTTTAACATCTAAACCACCCTCATCATGGATCTTTAACCCCTAAATCACCATCATCTTTGATTTTTAACATCTAAACCACCATCATCGTCGATCTTTAACCCTTAGACCACCATTATGCCTGATCTTTAATCCCTACACCAATATCATCCTTGATATTTAACTAAAAAACAACCGTAATCCCTGAATTTACCAGTAAAGCATGATCTGTCCTTATATTTAACCACTAAATCACCATCAACCCTGATCATTCACCACTGAACTAATATCAGCCTTGACCTTTATCCCCCAAACCACCATCTTCCTTGATGTTTGATCCTAAACCACCACCAGCCCTTATCCTTTTTTTTATATTTATTTTTGGCATTTTTGCCTTTATTTCGATTGGACAGTAAGTTGATAGGACACAAAGTGGGAGAGAGAGAGAGAGGCACAAAGTCAGGAAAGGTTCGCAAGCCAGGACTCGAACTCAGGACTCCTGATATGTCGGCTCTGACCACGAGGCTATCATACCGACCACCAGACCTGATCTTTAACCTGTTAAACCACCATCAAGAGAAGAGAACTGATTCTTCTCAAATCATCAATCTTCCTTGCCATCCTGAATACTAAAGGCAGATTTTATAGGTGTAAACCAGTATATGACAGACATTACAGAAAAAGGTTTTAACAAATTACTCGAACACATTCAGTTAATGTCCCAGTAAATGTTGTGCTCTGTTTAAGATGAATTCGCAATATATCAAAAAAATCATGATCAATTCAGTGCTGCAGAATCCAAACAAATACACAAATCCAAGCTGCAGCGCTGAGACTGCAGTCAGATGAACCCAAACTCTGAGTTGCATTTGCTATTTTTGAGTGTTTCCTTCAGAAGCTTGAAGTATTTCAGATGTTCAAAAGCCGATAGAGCCCCCAGCTCGAGTGTGTGTGCACACAGGGTGTGTGTTAAAGCCTGGGGTAAGACCATTGGCTCATAGGAGATAATGACTAGAGCTGCCGTCTCTACAGATCACCAGCCCGCCAAAGTTTGTGTGTGTGTGTGTGTGTGTGTCTTGTGTGTGTGTGTGTGTGTGTGTGTGTGTGTGTGTGTGTGTGTCTGTTGTGTGTTGTGGGGTGGTGTGTCCTGTGTCTGTGGTCTGTGTCTGTGCTGTGTCATGTGTCTGTGTGAGTGTGAGTGTGGTCTGTGTCTGTGTCTGTGTCGTGTTCCAGTGTGGTCTGTGTCTGGTGTCGTGTTTGTGTTTGTGTTTCTGTGTGTGTGTGTGTGTGGTGTGTGGTGTGTGTGTGTCCCTGTGTCCCTGTGTGAGTGTGGTGGTGTGTCTGTGTGTGTGTGTGTGTGTGTCTGTGTGCTTGTGTGTGTGTGTGTCTGTGTCTGTGTCTGTGTCTGTGTGAGTGTGTGTGTGTGTGTGTGTGTGTGTGTGTGTGTGTGTGTGAGAGAGAGAGAGAGAGAGTAGACGTTGATACCTACACTCAGGTTGACAGTGATGACACTAAACCACACACCCACTCTTATAATGCTGTTGCACACACTCTCAACAGCAGATAATTGCTGACAAAACTACATTAACACGTTTATAAAGTGTCAAGTTGTTATTGTCCTGAACTGATGAAGTGAGACATCCACTTGAACTGATATTAATTCAGCTTTACACACACACATCATCTGTGTGTTCTCTCATGTTGTACTGATTTTGGGCTTCAATCTGTCTATATTCCTTATTCCTGTATAATATGAAAGTGAAAGTGATAGTGACGTGACGTGTGGCCAAGTATGGTGTCCCGTACTCAGAATTTGTGCTCTGCATTTAACCCATTCAAGTGCGCACACACACACACAGCAGTGAGTAGTGAACACACACACACACACACACACACACACCGTGAACACACACCTGGAGCAGTTGGGGGTTCGGTGCCTTGCTCAAAGGTCTGGTCCCCAAACTTTAACCCTTAAACCACCATCAGCCATGATCTATTACCAGTAAACTGTGATCCATTCTCATAGTTAACCACTAAACTATTGTCCCCAATCATTAACCCTTAAAACACCATCAGCTCTGATCTTTAACCAGTAAACTATTATCTGTTTTCACAGTAAACCATCACAGTAAACCACCTAAGAAACAATCAGCACCAAACTTTAACCCTTAAACCACCATTAGCCATGATCTTTAACAAGTAAAATCTGATATGTCCTTATATTTAAACACTAAACAACTAGCAACACTAAACTACAGTCGCCGTAGATTTTTAACCCCAAACCACCATCGTCCTTGATCTTTAACCCTTAAATCACATTAAGCTTTGGTGTTTAACCCATGATACAACCGACACAAGTGTCCATGTAGTGTAGGCTTACAACAGGAAAACAATTGAACGATGCAATGAAACTTACAAAATCAATCCTAACACATCCTCTGTCTTACATGTCTGTACACGTATGGCACGCCAGTGATAGATATGAAGGCTGTGATGATGAAAGCTCACGTGTGCACGTGAATTATCTTCATTTGAGGGATTTTCCCAGTAAATAGTCATATATGCAATTCATTGCGATTCATATGGTCAATTAGTCAGCATATCATACTGCAATAATTCAATTAAAATTTTGAATCGATTGACAGTCATAATTACATGACATTGTACGATATATCATATCATGATTTGGTTGATCATTGGTTTCCTGTCAGTAGATTGGTAAAAGTGTTCAAAGACACATTTCAGCACAGATAAATGCGATTGTGAGCTTCATTACTGTTTTCATTTTGTGCACTAGTTGTAGTTCACAGTATGATGTATTCCCATGATGCAGTTCAACCTCTAATGGAACGATCCTTCATTTCATATCCAAACAAAAGCATTTAAAGGACAAAGGCTGGTTTCCTCTCTGTCGATCTGGACTCATTTTTCTTCATATGGAGTTTAATGTACGTGACAGGAGAGTCTGTGATAGAGACACAGCATACGCCGATATCGAACTTTCATTACGCCGCTCTAGCACCGAGACGTTCAGACAAACAACACGGTTAACCAAGAAGGACAGCCGCTTCTTTACTGATAACCTTCACGCACACAGACCTTCACATGACCGACGTCACACAAGGACACGTGTGTGTGTGTGTGTGTGTGTGACCATAACCTAGCGTGTTAGAAAGAAGGACGTTATAGAAATGACAAAAAATACTGAATTGTTTAATATTTCATGTACACAAAATACAGTAAATTTTGTGTTTATAATTACAAAGAATATTATGATAACAAATTCCAGTTTGCAATATCAAACAGCATAACAGACTGTTTTTGAAAAGCTAAAATAGCTGGAAGCAAATAGCGCCGGTAGTATTGCACGTTAAAATTACAAATGGCTGTGCAACTCTTATATAGGTTTTGGGGTGAAATCAGAGTCGCACATGATTAATGAGATCCTCCTTTCATTCAGTGCTTATGTGTAAGTCTAACTGTCTAAAGACATGATTACACATGCTTAACATGAGCGCAATTCACCACGCATCATTTGGCAGCTTCAGCTCTGTGTGTGTGTCTGAGTGCTCGAGAGAAAACCCTTCGGGATCTGAAGAGTCTTTAGTGAAATTCCCGCGCTGCAGTGAAGATGATGTGTGTAATCGAGACGAGAGATGCTGAGCATCTGATTACATAAACATATCATCATTATTTACATGCAACAAGCCATTTTTGTTGTAAATACTGTGCAGAAACATCAACACATATGATAAAAAAAAACAAAGAAAAGCTATAATATATATGATTTTATATCATTTTATAGGATAGTTTGCAATAGCTTTTTTTAAACGTATATATTTATTGAAATATTTAAATAAAAAAAATAATAAATATGTAATACACAGAAAAAAAGATTGTGTCCTCAGTATTTTTTCTTGTTTTCCAGTAAAAATATCAAAACATCCTTAAGGTCAAGATTACATTACTGGAAGACAAAATTAAAAAGCAAAAAAAAGAGTTAGATTATAATTAAGAATCTGCCAACATGGGTCAGAAAAAATCACTTATTCAAATGGAAAACATTTTTAGCGCAAGCACTGGAGTGTGGACCATTAAAATGAGTTTTATTTATATTGATATTTTGTTTTTATGATTGGATTTGGGACAGTTAGACAGTTGAGTCGAGAGACGTAAGCGAATCAGTGCGTATCTTTCCTAAGGTCACAAGAAGCTTCTGTAAACGCTGCTGTAACCAAATCAGACATGATCTCAGGCCAAATCCATCATCGCTTCCCTGGATCAATAAAACACCTCAGACGATACACTGTCTCTCTCTCCTTCTGTGTGTGTGTGTGCGTGTGTGCGTGTGTGCGTTGTGGGACCATGTGTGCGGTGTGTGTGTGTTGTGTGTGGCTGTGTGGTGGGTCGTGTCCGTGTGTTGTGTGTTGTGTGTTTTGTGTTGTGTTGTGTTGTGTTGTGTGTGTGTTGTGTTGTGTGTGTGTGGTGTGTGTGGTGTGTGAAAAACAGGGGCCAGCGAGCTTTACGTATTGTTTGGACTAAGAAAAACGGTTGTTTTATCCGTTTGACGCTGCCACTGATCTTATCGCTCTCACGCTCACTGACTTTTAATAAAATAAAATGACAAGGAATTCGTAGACCACATCGGACCCCAGCCTTCAACCAGCTACACCACAGCTTGTAAGAAGAGAAATAATCAATGTGGTAAGAGGGGGGTTTTTCTGTTTTTGGTAGCCCAGAATTTTTATTATTTTTTACTTTATATACCATTTAATTATAATATGTTGCAGAGCATAAAGAGTTAATAGAGTTCAGTTAAAAATGTCATGGCTGTGCAGGTGCTGTAAACATTAACCAAATGACAATGGTGTATAACTTTATGGGATTGATTGGTTCTTAGCTCTTCAATCACTCTTGAGTTTACGTAAAGGGGCGTGGCTACCGGGAGCTTGCATTCGCAGCAGGATCAGAGCGAGTAACTCACGCTCAAACTCTAAACAGGACCCACGCACATTCTAGCAACAGCCTGTAGAGGTCTTAAGATCGATGTCGTTTTTTAAAACAAGTGTATGTACTTTCACCTTGAAATATCCAGTTCACGAATACGAATTACGAAAAAGTGCGAGTGCTTTACCAAACAGCAACAAATGCACGTGCCCCCGCTAGGTAAGTACGGACAGTGAAACTCCATTTTCTATTGTAACGGGCAGGGGGCTCGCACAAAGTCGCCAAAAAACAGCACAAAAACTACTAAAGTTGCTTAAATCAACTAATAATTACTAAAAAGCGCATGTGTGTCCTAAGCATATTCAATAAGGAGGTTCAACCACTCTGAGTTACTTAAACTTGACGCTGAGTTGATTACACTGAGATGGGAATCTCTGGAGTTTGTTTCTCGGTTCAGAAAGATGAATGAGTAGTTTCGTTAAGCAAGGGCACCCACGACTATGAAAGCCACGTGATCAATGGGAGCTCGACAAGTACGATTCAACATGGCAACGCAGCGACAAATGGAGTCCGTATCTTCCGAGTCAGTGTGTAAGTTTAATTCTATTGATGTTAATATCAGAGGTGAAAAGTGGCAGAATGGTAAGTTATTGAGCTAATAATAATTTTCATGTATACCAAAAAAAAGCAGCTAAAATTAAGTATACAAACATAATTCAATCAGGTAAGCTTTTAAAGGGATAGTTCACCAAAAAGAAATACCACATGATTTACCTCAACCTCAAGGCCCATTCTAGGTGCTGTATGATTCTTCTTCAGACGAATACAATCCGAGTTATATTCAAAAATGTCCTGGCTTTTCCAATCTTTAGTAATAGCAGTGAATGAGGGATATGGGACGACGACTGAACACAGTATTTTAAAGCCTAAAACAGTGCATCCATCATCATAAAAAGGGTCCCACATGGATCCGGGGGTGATTAAAAGTGCGGTCTAAAACGGAATCGATTGCGATTGTGGCAAGAAAACACTCCATATATCTAAACACTCTTATAAAAAAAAAAGACCAAAAGAGATGGATAAAATTCCATGCCAGGGTTGGACCCCCCGCTAACTGTTGTAAGTGCGTTCACGAGAGAGTGGCGCTCCGGCGGAGACGTAGCGTACAAATAATTGACATATAAAATAAATACCATTCAGTGTCTATTTCAATCTGCAGCTTTTTCAAAATAGTCGAATGCTCTTTTCACGTAACCCCATTGGCAGATCGTGTTACTTGTTTTGGGCAAAATGCAGTTAATTATTTTCCCCAGGAAACAAGACTACAAATCTTTCTGTCAGTTTTCTTATATAGAAATGCATCTTGATTAAATAATTTTTAGATCTTGTACTTGACATAAGACAAAAATTCTCACTAAGAAAAGCATGTTTGCAGCGTGAATGAATGAATGAGGTATTTAAACATCGCTTATGCTTTAAAAAGGGGAGGAGACCGAAAGAAACTCTGGGTTTAATGAAGAAAACCTCACCAGGTTAGGTTCACAGAGTGTTACCATGGTAACTGACTCTTAGTATAAGTTACCTCTCTTTCAGAGATGGGCTTGACTTAGCCTGCTTTCTCGGGTTTGACAAACCTCCCGTTCTAAAACAGAAAACACAGAGTTTCCCTCATTCCAGGGTTAACATACTCAGAGTTTTCACTAAACCTCCTTTCTGAAACAGGCCCCAGGTTATTTGAATACGCCTTGTTTAAATCCACTTGACATCCGTACACTCCTGCTCCATCACTAAACCTCCTTTCTGAAACAGGCCTCAGGTTCTTTGAAACGCTTGTATTTACACTTGACAGTCCGTCCACTCCTGCTCATGTTATACTGGAATTTTCTGCAATACAGCGGCAGGACAGCTGAATGCATATTTATTAATTTGGACTTCGAGTACAATCAGAGCTCATTTACACTGATGTTTTTGGCCGATGCTTTTCATTGAAGTGACACACACCTGAGCGTTTAATGAAAACTTGAGCACACAAACTAAATCAGCATGAGCAGAGTTTAAAGTAGGAATAGAGAGAGGAGTAACGAGCGCAGGGCTCGTCAGGGTCAGTGCTTTCCAAGTGTTCAAGGAGTGATGATGCGTGTTAAAACCAAATGAAGCTCTGCATAATGTCAGTGCACAGAAAATAATTTCAGCTCTCTCAGAATTTCAGCGACAGTAATTGATGCATGATGGGAATCTATGGAGTCACGGTAAGAGTAGAAGCTTGTGTTTCTGTTAAAGCTCTTCTCCAGGCATATACTTTGGTGGAACAACAGAGCTTTATCAGTAGCGGTTGACCGATATATCTGCAAGGCCAGTATTATCGGCCGATATTTGGCATTGTGTTTTGATTTCGATATCTGGCCGTGTGAATTGGATGCGGTCAGGAGAGTTTGGCTCTCACCGGAGATGCATGAGAGACAAACTGATTTCAAACTATTCTGCGCTATATCTAGTTTGTCTCTTTATCATATTCATGTCACATTCAGCTTTTTTTCTGAAAATAATCTAAAGGTCCTATCTAAAGTAGTTATCAAGTTATTTTTAAATAGATTTTAAATGCATTTTGCAAAGTTGATGAATAAGTCAATGAAAAATGGGAAATGCATCGTATTTCCAGTGTGTTAGAAATTCCTTAAAGCATGAGTACTGACCGAGACCCAAATCACACAGCACAGATTCATATCAGGTTAGGAGGAAACTTCATCAAAAAAGCCATGAACTCCGTCACAAACGATGAACCTGGGGTCACTGCAGGGCAAAATTCAGAAGTGAAGAACTGTCCTCATTTCAGACCATGAGTCCCGAATGACAGGAGGACGATTTTACTGAATTAAATTTTTTTTTAAAAGTTTTATAACAAGACATGAATAATTGTGTCATTAATTTTGACTAATTGTGCCTGATTATTGACTGATGTGAACAGTGCTGCGTTCACCATTCAAACGTCTTACATTTCTTGCAGAAACGCCGCCGTTTCCTCATATTCATGCACCTCTGATATCGATTCAGACTTTTGTTGGCAAAATCTATAATTATGAGTCCATTGTCAGCTATAGACCCGCTTTGAGCTCATCATTCGGATGCGTTTGTCAAGTCTCTGTGTAATATTATAAAATCCTGTTTTTGTGCTTTGTCTTTGAAAATGACTTATTTTTCTGTTGTTTGTTTTATACGTTTTTAATGTTAAAACAACTCTTTCTTTCTTTCTTTTCTATTTTTGAGCTGGATTCACGAAACATTCTTTCTGCTAAAAAAAAATGCTATTTCTTTATTAAAAATGCTTCTGAAGCGTTCTTCGTTTTTTGAAGTTAGGATAATACCTAATAATTTAATTTTCATCTTAAAAAACAAAAAAGAAGCTCTGAAGAAAATGTATGAGAGTTTGTTTGTTTATTTATTTTTATTTTTTTTTTCTTACAAACCTAAGAACCCCTGCTGAAGAGGAGTCTTGAATCGGGCGTCAGAGGCCGCCTGCTTGCATAGGGCTGCGACGGATAGGTGCAACGACACCCACGATGAGTTCGGCGGCCCCAAGAGAAAAGGAAAAAAAAAAAGAAAGCTTCTCTAGAAAAAAATCAAGGTTTTGTGAAAGGGAGAATTGAACAGAGTCATGCGCTAAGCTGTCACAACACTGCTTGATATGGTTTGTACACGCATACATTCAGCAGACACTATTATCACAAACAACTTCCACTGCATCTCACTTTATCATCCAGAAATGTGCTGTTCTGTCTAGCCTGCACTAATGTGAACTACACAAGTCCGTGCGGGTTTCCGGTACTAATGTCATGAGGCTCAGACAGACAACCCACCTTCAGTTTGATTCTGTTTTAGTGCTTCTGTCTGTGACTACAGTAGCGCGTTCTGGTCTCGTAAATAGAAACTGCTTTACGTTACACTCTTCTATAACTAGCAAATCCTTCTTGGAGATATACCAATAACTGGTGAAATAGTTCCGGCTTAAAGCTCTGATGGAGGGGTTTATTGAAGGTTACATGTTAAAACTCTCAGTAGCAGGAGACTGCTCAAAGTGAAGCTCAAAAGCTCAAAGTCTGCCAGATAAAGTGTGCTTTGAATTCTGACAGTGCTAAATAAAATTACATACGACACACACACACCCACACACAAACCAGACACACCGCACACACACACAACAAAGACACCCCACAGCATCACACCGTATCCCACCGCACACACCACTTGAGACACACATACGCACGCAGAGCAGCAGACACACACACACAACAACACAGACACACAGACACACACACACCCACAGACACACACGCACACACACACCACACACACACAAACACACAAACACCGACTGACGACACCCAAGGGTCACACACACCCCCACAACTCACATGACATCCCATCTCCGACTCTCACATACACACACAACCACGACCAACACCACACACACATAACACACACATACCACTGCGTTCGGTTCCCTTCACATCCTACATGTACACAGCCACACACACACCACATTCACAGCCACACACACACACCACCGAATCACAACATCGCACCACACCCACATACACACACACACTGATCTCACATACACACACACACACACATATACAAACACACACACACACACCGGACATCGCACACAATCCACGACACACACCACACCCCACACCCCTATCACAGACACATACACCACACACACACCACACACACACACACAGACACACACACACACACACACACACTCTCACACACACACACACTCATACACACAAACACACACACACACAGGTGAAAGGCAACACACACACACACACACACACAGAGACACACATGCACACACACACACACACATACACACCCACACACCTCAGACACTACACACACACACACACACAAACACAGACACACACAAACACACACACATACACACACAGACACAGACACAGACACCACACAACACACACAACACACACACAGCACACAACACAATACAACACACACACAACACAACACAACACAACACAAAAAACAACACAGTCTGTGCATGTGTCTGAAGGTCACTGGAATCTGTTCATATTACTCACCAGAAAATGATTAAAATATTCATAATGTAATTAGAATAATAAGACAACAGTTCCCCAGAGATTCAGAGTTCAGTTTTTTCAAAATTTAACAAAACTACATTTTAAATGCTCTTGTTATTAATATTTGACATACTGTCCCATACGGCAAATATATATTTCCTAACAAAACTTAATTGATGAAATCATTATAAATCTAGTTTTGATCTCTAGTATATGTTCCACTACTGCAAGACTGGAAATGTATTTCCTTGCCCCTGAAATACACTTTAAAATATATTTGGTAATCCGAAAAAAAAAATATTTCAGTTTCAAATCTATATATTACATTGAGCTTCACTGTTTATATTTAAAATGTATATTGACCATATATATAAACGCGTATGGGTTCTTATCAGACTGCTTCCCACTTCTGGTGTGTTCCAGTGCACTGGAATCTCAGGCTAATGTCTGACCGCTGGCTCTGGGCGAGGAAATGCTCTTCGTTCGACAGCCGTCTTGATTTGTGGCCTGATTTGTGGCAGCGGACCTCCAGCCAATCTGCAGCACATTGCTAAATCAATATGGCTGTTGACGAACGCCTCTCTTGACAAACGAGGTGGCGGAAATCGACTGGAAACGTTTGCTAGTCTCCTGCTTCAGAATCCACTTGTTCTCCAGCAGAGCCAGATGATGTGCAGAACGCGACGACCTCATCTTCAGTCTGACACGGCAGATTCAAGAGTGTGTGCACTGTAAAAACGGCTGAAGTTCTAACTAAAACAAAGATTATTGATGTATGTTTGAGAAAGCACTTACTTGTTTTTTTCTAATTATTTGTGAAATTAATTGTGAAATTATTGTGAAGCTTTTTTTCCAATGCCATACCATATTTTTTGGTAGTAGTATTAGTAGTAGTATACAAATTAGGCCTTAAAAGGTCTTAAATCAGAAAATCGTAAATTCATAAAGTCGTGGAATTAAATGTTGCACGCACTGCAAAACCTGCATCTCTTCCTCAGTGTTCTTGTCTGGTTTTTCAGTATGAATATCTGAACATCCTTATATCAAGACACATTTACTGGAGATGCAAAATGAAGTCTTGTTTTCTGAGAAACTGAACAAAATGAAGTGTGTTTATGATTAAAACTAGAACCAATATCTGTCAATGGGGAATGAACACTTGTTTTCTCTTTAAATTTGCTTTCCCCGTTTTGTAGAAAGTAGAAAGTCTGAGATAGTATTTCTTGCAAAGGCATACTTAATATTTGTTTTATTTACAACTTCGTCATTTTTACAGTGTATGTGCTCTCTTATGCATCATGCCGTGAGTAGCGTCTGGTTAAAGCTGTAGTCTAATCGAGACGTGAATGATTGAGCTGTATTAAAGCGCCGTCAGCGGCTTTCCCATCGCCTCACATGTCTTCAGGGTTTGAGACACAACATTCAGCGCATGAACAGTTTAGTTACAGTTTCAGTCTGTGATCAATAGAAATGTTAAGCACACCAAGAGAAATGCAGCTAATCTAATGGATCCACAGAAGATCTGCTTACTAATGCATATGAAGCATCGTCAGGTAAATGTGGGTTTCTTCGGCTGGTAAAGTGACATGATGACAGCAGCGGGATCCGAATGACTGACAGCTGAGACGTGTTTCCTCCACAGCGGCGTTTTCTTACAGGAACCTGAAGTGTGCAGCTAAAAATGACATGTTTTCAGCCCACAGTTAACTAATGCATCTGTTCAGGTTTGGATCATTATCCAACATATGGACTACCCTTACCAAAAAGTAGTATACTTCAAGTTTATTTTAATAAGTATACTTAAGTAAAGTTCAAGTTTATTTTTAAGTATACTTTATGTGTAAGTATACAGATATCAGTGTACTAGTAGTATTCTTGTAAGTGTACTATTTCAATACTCATTGGGACTAAATTGGCCCACTTTCTAGTATATAAAAGTATACTTTAAGTATAACAGTAGTAAACTTTGAGTACACAACAAAATGTTTAGTTTGTACTGCAACTATACTAAAAGTTAACTTATAGGTATACTGATAGTTTACTATTAAATACTTGTAGTAGCATTTTTAGCACACTTTGAAGTATAATCTCAGTAAACTACTAGTTTAGTAGTTTTCTACTACAAGTATACTCGTAAGTTTTCTTTAAGTGAACTTTACATCATACTTTAAGTATACAACTATGTCCCTATTTAGGTATTAATTTGTATATATGTTGTTATATGAATATCTGAACATACAAAACATCAAAAGCAAGAACAGGGTTTCTGCTTGTAAACAAAAACCATTTATTCTAGCTTCATGCATTCTTCTTTTAAACACTTGAATGTGGATAAGTTTCATAAATAAAAAATAAAGAAATAAACAACATTTTGAACAAAAAGAAAAGACTAGAGAATTGGATTCAGAATGATGATCAACACGTAGATGGAGTCTGTCCAAACACCCCAAAGCTCGAGTCATGGTATGCACCTCTTCATTGGTGGACATTTTTAGATTCATAACGTTGCACAGTTTTGTATGCTGTGTTTTATTTCTGATGGATCGTGTAGATTACACTGTGGAGCATCGGTTTGTTTCGGTTTCTCTTCACATTGTTTTTTTGGAAAGCTGCCAAAGATGGTACTACGCCCCCTAACAGTATAATAATGACAACATCGATTCTAGGAAGCAACTATACTCAAAGTCTATTTACTTTTACTAAGTATAAAGTCAATATATTAAATGTCAGTTTTAAGTGTATTTCTGAGAATACCTAAGCCCATTTCTGAGAAGTACATAAAAAGTAGACTACAAGTATACTTTCCTATTTTAGTTTAAAAGAAGTATACTAATAGCACACTTGAAAAAACTTATTTTTCGTAAGGGAAGTGACTGAAACTGAACTATACTTGCTGATGACAATAAAGAGCCCCCCCCCCCCCCCCCGGGACAAAACCCCCCAAACCCCACAACCCCCCCCCCCACGTCAGTACATGCCGTTCCACTAAACAGTATTATTTTATCAGGGAAAGTGATGAACTGTTTAAGCAAATCCTGCAAGCTTATGTCTAGACATCAAAACATATTCCAGGATCTCTGTATTGTTGTGCATGTTAATATGGCAGAGCCAGGCGATGCAGAAATATTGTTTTTACCTTTTCACCCATGAAATCCACAGTTCACTTTAACATACTTTTAAAAAAGAGTACTTATTTTCGGTATAGTGGCTTTCAGAATAAGCTACTAATGTGAACCAAATTTAATGTTTTTTAGAACACTTGATTGCATGTAATACAATTCTGAAATATATTACGTTTAAATGATGTGAAACGCATTATACTTTAACTGTGTGTTTGGACCCACTTAAGTACATCTTATATGTAATTCATAATCTACTTTCTATTGTCTTTGAATATGGTTAAAGTCTTACGGTGTGTTTGTGGTGTGTGTGTGGTGTGTGTGTGTGTTTTTGTGTGTGTTTTTGTGTGTGTTTTTGTGTGTGTTTTTGTGTGTGTGTGAGAGAGAGAGAGCGTGTTTGTGTGTGTGTGTGTGTGTGTGTGTGTGTGTGTGTGTGTGTGTGTGTGTGTGTGTGTGTGTGTGTGTGTGAGTGTGTGTGTGTGTGTGTGTGTGTGTGTGTGTGGCTCACATACATTACAGTAAAAGAAATGAATATGGGACTCTAATATTCCTATGAGATAAAAATTTATGAATACACACGTATTCAGTATGATATAGTGAGAATAAGGAGGATTGAATTCATTCAGATTGACAAAAAGTAGTGCATGTAAACATACCTAGTGAGAAACACTGATTCAAAAACTCAAACAACATATATGACACAGTGAATGAGCGCTGATATCCACACAGATAGAAAGCTGGAAAACAACAGATTCCCGCAGGAACAGCCCCATCTCACTCGCCGCGTCTCTCTCTGCCTTCCGGCCTGGAACTAATTGGTGTGAGATGAAGTTTCTGTAGGCGATATAACCGCCAGCGCAGGGAGAGAGCGAGCAGAGCTAACAGCAGTATCATAAACCCATGCCGTCTGATTCACTCACGCTAAATCACGTTTGTTATCCAGTGACCCGGCCCGTCATTTCCAGTCTGATATATCTGTCTGACAAATATTAAGACTTTATGAACAAATATGAATTCAAAAATGCAAAATAATCATTTTTATTCCTACTTGAATCACTAAACGTCACCAGAAAACATTCAACCAGTGTTCTTAATTGATATACCTTTATAGTTTTTGTTAACATTTTGAATTTCATTTTATATTTTCTGCTTTAATGTTAATTTTGGTAATAGCAATTTTCTTGGTTGTTTTTGTCATTTTTATTAGTTTTTTTTAAATGTTTATATAGTTTTATTAACTCAGTTTTATTTCTTTAGTTAGTTAAATATGTTCTTTTCAAGTTATTTTAGTATCAATGAGATATTATTGTAAATCTATATAGACAGATAGACAGATAGACAGATAGATAGATATATGATAGATGATAGATAGATAGATAGAACAGACAGACAGACAGAACAATAGATAGACAGATTAGATAGATATATAGATAGATAGATAAAATTAGACTGAAGATAGATAGATAAATAGATAGATAAACAGACAGACAGACAGACATACAGACAGATAGAGAGATAGACAGATGATAGGGTCATACCAGACATACAGACAATATATATAGACCGACAGACAACAGACAGATAGATAGATAACAGATAGATAGCAGACAGACAATACAGACCGATAGAGGATAGACAGATAGATATTCAGACATACTACCGACAGATAGGATAGACAGACGACATACAGACAGATAGATAGATAGACAATAGATAGACAGACAGACATACATACAGATAGATATTTACATATAGATCTCAGACAGACATACATACAGATAGGATAGACGATAGATCATTCAGACAGATAGGACAGATAGATAGATATATAGATAGGATATAATATGGATAGATATATTAGATAGATAGATAGAGAGATAGATAGATAGACAGACAGACCGACAGACAGACAGACAGACCGATACAGACAGATGATAGATAGACAGATAGATAGACAGACAGACATACAGACAGATAGATATATAGACAGATAGATAGACAGACAGACAGTTAGTTAGATAGATAGATAGACAGATAGATATTCAGACAGACATACAGACAGATAGATATATAGACAGACAGACAGACAGACGAACAATAGATAGACAGACAGACAGACAGAAATACAGACAGACAGACAGACAGACAGACAGACAGGATAGATAGTCAGACAGACAGACAGACAGACAGACGATAGACGACCGACAGACAGACAGGAAGATTCTTCAACAGATAGACATACAGATGATATTCAGACCGACATCAGACAGACAGACAACAGAACAGACAGACAGACGAATATAGAGTATTCAGACAGACCGAGCGAACAGACAGATAGATATTCAGACAGACAGACAAGAGACAGACAGACAAGAGACAGACAGACAAGAGACAGACAGACAAGAGACAGACAGACAAGAGACAGACAGCTCGATGCTAGATGATAGATAATAGATATATAGATAAGAGAGCCTAGATAGATAGATAGTTTATTTTAATAATATTTTAAATTTGATTCTATTTTTATATTTTCTGATTTCATGTTAATTTTGTTGGCTGTTTTTGTTGTTTTTAAATATGTATGTGTCATTTTTTTATTCATTTTTATTTTATTTTAGTACATCCCAAAAAAAAAAACATTGAAACAGTGCCTTGAACCGGCCTGAATCAGTTTTTGTTAGTTTGTTTGTTTTCTATATGTTTTATTTCAGTGAACTTTTTTATTTCAAGTAACAAAAATGTTTATGTATTTCTTTCTTTCTTTATTTTTAGTTTAACCATAATTAGATTGATAATAAGATTCTTTATTGTCACTATGCGAGTTCAGTCTTGTTCCTCACTTTAGGATCAGATCCATGTTAAACACCAGTCCTGCACGCAGTGTGTCGCTCTCAGAATCTGTGTGTGTCTCGGTCAGACTCATTCATATTTATTTATCAGAACGCTTCACAAACGATTCGACGTTCTGTCTCTGCATTGATCGTGTGAGCTCAGCGGTTTTGCCGCGTGTGTTTGACTAATGACGGCGCGTTTGACTCTCTGAGATCGAATGAATGACCTTTAGAGACTCGCACGGCTCGACCAATCAGCAGCCGGATGTCTCGTCATGTGACCGTGAGTCTGACTTTGCCACAAACAGACGCGAGATGCACAAATGTCAATTTGTCCAGAAGTCAATATCAGGGTTTGATGTGTAAAACACTGGAGGTCGTGACATTTACAATCGCAGGAGTCGTTTTGATGTCTTCGTTTAATCAGACTGAACGTCTCCATGCGCTCGGATGATAAACTCAATTAAATCACAATCACAGAAGATCAGACCGAGGTCACTGTGTGTCTCTTTCTGAACACAGTGCGCCTCAAATCATCACAGCTTCTACTGAGCACAAAAATACACTGTAAAAAATGATTTTCTTGCTTTCATTTGCGTAATATTCAAATATCTGAACATTCTTAAATCAAGATACATGTAATTGAGAAACAAAATTATTTAAGATATTATAGAAGTTTTTTTTTAAAAATCTGAATACAATTAAGTGAATTTATGTTAATACTATATATTGCTATATCTATATATCTATATATATAGATATTAATATATACTGTGGTTGGGTAATATAAAAAATGTTTTTCTCATTTTAAGCATTTAAGTAATTTTGCTTCTGCAGGAAATGTATATTGATTTAAGCAATTTTATTTTTTTTTTTACATTTGAACTCTTGTGTTTTAGTAATGTCTCTGAATTATCTTAATCATCTGCAAATATGCATATGTGTAATTTGTTTGCTATTAATTTCCATTTCATGTACTTCACTGCAATTTTTAATCGAGTTTCAATTATTTTCTATGGTAATTTGTGCCTCACAATTGCTATTGATGCATCTGAACTCACACTGAACCTGGAATATGCTTGGAATATCGATGTATTACTCATGAATGAATGAATATGTAAATGTGAATATGTAAAGAGCTGAAGAGGTCTGATATCTGGGTTCTTCAGATGTTCTCGATGCGTGTAACGTGAAGCGTTGGACAGAAGCAGAAGATCACAGGTGATGCAGCAGAGCAGATCGGCCTCTTTACTGGATATTTATAGCTTGAGGTTTCTGTCTTATGATATGATGTGGTCGCACACAATAGATAAAATCCATACGCCTGGCGTCCCGAATGCTTTTAAATGAGCCGTCGATTCCAGGCAGCTCTGATACATTGCTTTATGTCCGGCGCCCTCTCAGAAACACTCCTTATTTTATCTGTTTCACTGAAGGTTGACTGGGATTATGTCCGTCGGTTCATTTGACATATCTTTTATGCACACTTTTTTGACACAAATACAACTAAAACTTGAAGTTTTAGTGAACTTTTCCTTCTAGTAAGTTTGGTAACAGGGTTGACCATGAGTGTCTCTGAGCTCACAGCTTGTTTTTTTGCTCACAGATACTCCAGGAGAGAGAAACACAGACGGACAGATATATCTGTGTGTGAGAGTGAGGAGGGAAAGGTCACAGACAGGTTGAGATTGAAACCAGCCTTTGAAAATCGACCTTTAGCAGCAGAAACTCTTTCAAACAGAAAAGCTGCTCAAACACTCGCAGTGACATTTCTAACGCTCCCACATCTGGTTTCATGAATCTTACTGGACGTTCAGACTCAGCGCTGTCATTGAGAATAAAGATCTGCATGCCAGCTTTGAGTTACAGCGGGAATCAAAACACTTTCACTATGACAAGGCCAGTATCGCAAATGCTCACTTCAATACTGATTCCAATTTAAATCAAAATAAACAATGAATTGAATTTCAATTAGATTGATCAAAAGTGCCAGAAAAACTATTCTAATGTTCAAATAAATGCTGTTCTTATGGTTGCGACGTTATTCTGGTTCTAGTTCTGTGAATCCCTAAAACGCAAAGTTTCGTCCAGCGTTGCCTACGCAACCCAATAGAGTGTGCAGCACAACTGTTCTCAACATTGATAATAATCAGAAATCAGCATATTATACTGATTTCTGAAGTAGCATGAAGTGACGAGCTGAGACTGGAGTAATGATGCTGAAAATACAGCTGCACGTCACAGAAATTCATTACAGTTTAACACATATTCCTCATATAACAGTCTGTGGATGGTATAATATTTCACAATGTTAGTGTTTTTACTGTATTTTTGTTCCAATAAATGCAGCCTTTGAGAGCAGTTTAATAATAAAAAAAACTTAATTATTCCAATCTTTTGGCTGTCAGTGTGAATGTTTATTAAAACATAGTTTGTTTACACTAACCTTAAAAAGTAAAGATTTTAAAAAAAAAATGTTTCTGAAAGAAGTCTCTTCTGCTCTCCAATGCTGCATTTATTTTATTAGTAATACAGTAAAACAGTTATAGTGTGAAATGTGATTAAATTGCAATATTGTGATTCCAGACGGATAGAAAGTTCAGAAATCTTTTGTAATCTTCCTGTGATTATTCACCATCCACAGGTTCATCTGTGCAGAGCTGAGAGACATTACTGGACATGGCTTTTATTCCGGTCACTCCATCCTGAACGCAAACAGACGAACGCCGAATGAAAACACTCCCTCAATCATCTCTGAACCGCATGTTACTATTCAGCGAGCTATCGACAGATTTACTAACTTTAAACTTTGAGGTTCTTCAAACGGTTGAGCTGAAAGAGAAAAGCCGAACAGATCGGGTATTATTACACACGTGTGAACATGCAAATTCCCAAATCCACATCCGTTCAGAGCCGCTTCCTAGATGCATATCTGGCATATCGGATGTCTGGACATCTGACCTAGGTCTAAACACGTGCATTCAACTCCCATTGGCATTACAAACCACCACAGGACCAGAGCGACACGTTTGCCCACAGAGATCGCTCATCTTAGGCTACGTTTACACCGCAAGCCTGAATGCACACATCTCACCATACCCTGCCTATAAGTAACTGTGCAGCTACATGTCAACCAGCTTAATATCTGCTGACACTTTATTTTGATGGTCGCTCAACAGACGTCCTACTGACTATAATTATCTCTGCAAGTACATGTCAAATTATTCTAACCCTAACCCTAACCCTACCAGTTTCAAAATGCGCGTGAATTTAATTAACATGTATGGAAAGTTACTTCACAGGTTTTAGTACGACTACCGCTTGGGGCCCGCCTGGCACGTAAAATGGACCAGCGTGAATAAAGATGCCGAACGCGGAGGCTTGCATCAGTGCTTACGAATCAGTGGCATAAGTCAAAAACCCAAAACCCCCCACCTGACATGAATTATATTAATTATACAAAAGGGGTTTGCCGTCAGAGGCACTATAATAACATATAGAATTTTAGAGTGTAAAAATGATCATAATGTATAAATAAAAGGCCATTTATACTGCTCATTCTGCCCTCTCATTAGAACATGTCTTTAAAGGACGTGCCTCCTTAAACCCTCAAACGTAAACGCCCACGTACATAGTTTTTAAAACTATTGCCACAGCGCCAAGGTAACTACGTCTGAGCGCATGATGCAGTTATCTGTGCGCCATCATCTCACGTAGCTAGCCATTTTAGGCTGAAATAGAAACCGTACTGCTTTACGTATCGTCATTTTTGCGTTTCTATGACCGTTTCTGCTGTCGTTTGTGCCTGGTCAGCTACAGGAAGCTTCTCAGAACGTCCACTCGAAGTCTTCTAGAACACTTTTTGTTTTTTTCTCTATATCTAACATTACTAGAACGTTTGTGCCAAGTTATCTTAGGTCTGTCATATTCTTCCAAACGTTAGCAATAACTTATTTTTTACGGCGACTTGCTATGAAACTTGTTGTTCGGAAACATTTTAGCGTTTTGTCATCATAACGTATTAAAAAAAATACTATTGTTTCATACATTCCGAGAACACAAGAAGTTCCCATAAGGTGGTGTTCATGTCTGTTCTTACGTTGTGGAAAACCTAAGTCTAAAACCACTGGATTGTGTAAACTGTCAAAGACCATTACATCATTAATTACTTATGTGAGACATTGGTAAAAAACAAAATGTATTCTTTATTTATTTTTATCTTCCATCTACCGGGGAACGTTCTCATAACTTGGCTAACATTCTGGGTAAGTTTTCTGATTTCGTTTGCGATGAATGGCCTGTGGTCTGTTTCATCCTGCACATGCGTCACCATTAACAGTATCGTCATCAGTGACGTCATACACCCACTCTATATCCATTGCTCAACAAATTCTCTTTTGCCCCGCACTCCATATCGGGCGTGTATTAAATAGAATGCTAGGTGATGATCTCAGTAACTTTCTCAAACTCAACACTGGTGGTTCACCAAAATTTTTTTATCTCATTTCTGTGTTGACAATGTTAACATTGCTGGAGTAGGGTTAGGTTAGTCAAGTTTATGTCTAGGGATTGGGGATTAGGTCTAGGGGTTGGGGGTAAAGGGTTCTTATGTCTTACAGGTTGGGTAGATTGTTCTAGGGTGGTGTTAGGTTGAATTCTGGGTTAGGTGTAGGTCTGGGTTAGGTATAGTCTTTGACGTCGGTCTCATCGTCCTCCTTCCTCACAGTTCTCACTAATCTCCCTTCTTTCACCTCCGTAATATCGCTCGTTTGCATCCCTTCTTAAATATCAGCGATGCTGAGACACTGGTTCATGCCTTCATCACGTCTCGACTCGACTACTGTAATTCTCTTTTCTATGGTCTACCAAAAACAACAATAAATACGCTCCAATATATTCAGAAATCTACAGCTATGGTTCTCACTTTTTCAAAGAAATCTTCTCGCTTTACTCCCATCCTACACAGAATTAATTGG
>JADLZN010010484.1:95000-172500 GCA_018155175.1 Sinocyclocheilus anophthalmus
ACTTTTGTCATCCGTTTCTTTTGGGACTGTGTTTGCTGCAAAGTATAAAACCGTTTATCTTCAAACTTCTGAATAAGCTTTTCGGAGTGACTCTCTGAAATTAGACCCTTCTCGTTTGATGTTAATAATTACTTTGTCACAATATTGCAAAATGTACAGTCAATGAGTGTAATTGCAGGGAAAAATGCTCGTTTTTTTTTTCAAAGAAGATATTGATGTAAATCTGAATTCTTAAAATTCAACTGCATGCGCGACTCTTTTATGGTGTAATACATAAGCTAGATTTATGTGCTTTTTTAAATGTAATTTAACTTTCTTCATCTTGTTTTGTCTTTGTATTTATAATCATAATACTCAAATATTAAGACATAATTAAAAAAAGCATCAGTTGAAAGTACTAGATATACACCCCTGATATTTTGAGGTATTATTTCAATCATTTAAAGACACATTCACATGTTCACAGCTCTCGGATATTGATCACATGACATGCAGGTAAACAGATATAAGATTTAATGATTTATAATCATTATTTTTCCATATATTGTGATTTTGAATATTTTACAATACTCAATCATTTGCTAACAATAACTCTTAAATTATTCAACCCTCAAGCATTTCGAATCCTCACGTTTTTATTTATGTATGTACTTATTGATTTATTGGCAGAATACTGCCGGAAACGTCTGTCCTCAGAAACGCTGGAAATTCTGCAAACGTGTCAAAGTGAATCTAGCACGCGGAAGTATCTAGCGTTCCCGAATGAACGATAAACTCGAAGAACCGAGGTGCTCCGAGACGCTAAAAACACAAAGCACGACGGACTATACAGCAAATTAAATCTCAGCCTTCAATTTGACATTTGATTGAATTATTTATTAGCTTTTCACGGAGTCACAAAACTCACGAACTCCCTGCAGGCTTGCGAAGCCCTGAACTAGATCATGACTGACCCGTCGAGAGCTCCGTTAGATCTAGTGAAAGCTCTCGTTAGCGTTTAATGACCGGACAGACGGCTATGAGAGGAACCTGGCGACCGCATAACGACCCCCTGAAGAAATGGCCTGAAATCATGCAGAAACGTATGCTAACACGCAGCAGGTTTCTCTAAACTCAGTCCCTCTCGATTTTCTTCAGCGCAATTGCTTGATTTCTTTCTTCCTAGGGACAAACTGCTTTTATTTATTTCTGGGGTGGTGATAAAATATCCATGCTGCTCACCGCGGGCCTGGTGGCCGGCAGTCGAGCTGAAATTAGACATCTATAATTCAGTTCACACTTCAGACGGCGCACTCAACGCTGGGCGAGGAACGACGGCGCGTCTCAAACAAGCGCCGTGTGAAACTCTCATCAGCGCAGCTCTGAATGCGAGCACCTGAGGCTGGAAACAACACACCACAGAATAAAAGCACAATGAAGCTCACTCTCCCAAAGAGCGACTTTGCATTCAGAGCGCTCGTGATTCCCGCGTCACGGTAAATCAGCCGTGATAATTACCCGGTTCCGCCGCCGCCGTGTCACGATTTGACGCGTTCGCAACGCTTTTGGAAATTGCCTGCTTGAACGCTTCCCCTCTGCGATCGTGCCTCCTTCAACTTATTGAATTTTGCTGTCCAATATCTCTGAATGGCTCTCGACCGTCTCGCCACCAATATTTTCACTTATTGCAGACGGGCGGAAGAGCTTCTCTGAGGAGGCCGTGGGGCGTGAACGAGGCGCCGCGAGCGACCCCACATTCTGGATGTTTTTGGTCGGCCTCGACCGTCGCTCTGGAGACTCGATGGAGATCTCGAAAATTACCACACAAACGAGTCATTTGGTGACGTCGAGCAGGAGAGCTGTGAAATATATGCGGATTGAAGTGTGAAATGTAAAAGAATGGATGACCAATAATTTTCTCCTATTAAATTCGGATAAGACAGAAATATTACTTATTGGACCAAAAGACAATACGCCGAATCTCGTGGATTACAATTTGCACCTAGACGGATGCACTGTTACTACCTCAACGGTCCAAAACTTGGGTGTTATATTAGACAGCAACCTGTATTTTGAAAATCATATTTCCCATTTTACAAAAACGGCATTCTTCCATCTTAGAACCATTGCCAAGTTACGAAAAATGTTACCTGTTTCTGATGCAGAAAAGTTAGTTCATGTATTCATGACCTCTAGATTGGACTATTGTAATTCACTGCTAGGTGGTTGTCCTGCATCTCAATAAACAAGCTACAGATCGTCCAAAATGCAGCGGCTAGAGTCCTTACCAGGTCAAGAAAATAGGATCATATTACCCAAATTGTACAGTCTCTGCACTGGCTACCTATTAAAATCTGTATCAGTTACAAAATATTATTACCTACCTACAAGGCCCTTAATGGTTTAGATCCTGCATACCCAACTAGTCTTCTACCACGCTACAATCAATCACACTCCCTAAGGTCACAAAATTCTGGACTTTTGGTAATACCTAGGATAACAAAGTCCACTAAATGATGTAGAGCTTTTTTGCATTTGGCTCCCAAAATCTAGAATAGCCTTCCTGATAACGTTCAGGGTTCAGACACACTCTCTCTGTTTAAATCTAGATTAACGACACATCTATTTGGCCAAGCATTCAAATAATGCATATCATAATCTTTTACTGCAGTCATAATCTGTTACTGCGTTATATCTAATCAAATGCACATTATTATTTTTTAGTTTGGGTTAAACAAATCAATTTTGGTTGGAACAGCAGCTACGCTAATCATGTCTCTATTTGTTTCTCTGTTTCTGCTGGGATTAACATCCCGTGGTAACTAGGATTTACACAAAGCTTCAGTCTGGATCCAGAACACCTGCGAAGAGATGATGCAACTCCTCAGAGGACATCAGATGATGCCAACCCTGAAACAACATACAGAACTACCACATTTGCTATAAGTTTGATTGCATCATATAATAATGGCTGTTAATATTATTCATCGTCTGTTATATTACGTCTTAAATTTATTTTTCCGTACTGCTGGTTCGTCTGATCAGAGGAGAACTGGCCCCCCCGACTGATTCTGGTTTCTCCCAAGGTTTTTTTCTCCATTCTGTCACCGATGGAGTTACAGTTTTGGTTCCTTGCTGCTGTCGCCTCTGGCTTGCTTAGATGGGGACACTTCATTTCCAGCGTTATAGTTGACATGATTGCAAAGATATTATTAAAACTGAGCTGGATGTTAACATCACTGAATTCAATGATGAACTGTCTTTAACTGAAAACTGAGTGTTTACTATCGTCCTTTTGCATTATTGACACACTATTTTCTAATATGCTGGTCAGTTGCTTTGGCACAATCTGTATGTTAAAAGCGCTCTATAAAGTACAGGTGACTTGGGACGGATCGACATTTGAAAGCTAGGAGGCTGATCTTTGGAATGAGGTGAGCGCAAATGTAGACGCGTGTCGCAGATGTTGGGCACAAGTTGAGATCAGGTTTCCCGAACAATCATTGATTAGTCTGCATGTGATCTCGTTCGAGTCCTGAAGGCAGTGAGGTGTTCATGAGATCTCATTGGGATTTTTCGTTCCTAAAGAGCGCTAATGAAGTGGAGAACAGTGGGCGCTGCTGTTATTAAATGTGATATTTGAGTTTGTAAAATTAATAATGATTTTGAAAGCTTGTTTCTACAATGGAATAGCAATAAATAAATAAATAAAAACATAATTATGACTTTTATCTCACAATTGTGACTTTTTCTCACATTTCTTGAATGTATATAAAAAAAAAGTGGCACAAATAAGCTTCCATATAAGGCTGAGAGATTTGGGGAAAGAAAGAAAAAAATGATTTTTGATGTAAATTGCCATTTATATCGTTATACAAAATAATCACAAAATGTTATTTTTATCAAAAATAAAAAATAATAACATCATTATTACTAAAAATGTTAAGTATTTAAACATGTAATCATTTAATCGTAATGTGTGTTAAAGCGACTGGATTATTTACTGTGAACTGTGTTGCTCTGAGACGCTGGAAACATCCGATCATGAGCAGCTCACGTGGAAATGAACACAGTGCCGCGCTTCACTCTGAAACGCAGAGCAGAGATTATTGCAATGAGCCGAGTACGCAGTTTGTGGATGATCATGTCCGACAAAGGACCATATTCACGCTTTGTGTTATTTCGGAGGAATCGTGGAGCCTGTTATTGTCTGGATTCTCGTGAGGTGAGGTTTGGACAATGAACTAACACACAAGCTACAGTAAGGATCAGTGTGGTGAAGGATGAGTCCGCAATTAATATGATACACACACACCACACCACACACACAGAACCCCTGCTGCCTGCGAATAAGTGCAAATAGATCACATTCATCGGTGTGTGTGGGTGTGTGTGTGAAGATCAATATGAAGGCAATCATTAGTGTTGTTGAGGGGAGCACATCTGAACCTGGATGGATAAATGCAAATCGGGAGCGAGGAAAATACGAGCCAGATGGCGCTTCACCGTGGGCGTACGCCGGCCCGATCGAAGACGTCCACTCTTACTGTTTCTAGTTCTTTACTAAGAAGCATCCGAGGTGATTTACCGATCCCAAATAACATTACTGTGCACCGTTCGGTTGCCTGGTTTACAAAGAAAAAAAGAACAAGAAAAAAGATACAGCTGTATAGGATTCGTCTGTTATTGGTGTTGTATTAATATATGATTATATATTAAATATAATATATATACAGTATATAGATATATTTTTTTAGTTAGTTTATTTTAGCACTTCAAGTTAAAATACATTAAAATGACAAATGTTTCCTTGGCAACTACCTGAAATTAGAATTTTATGTCGATTTTACTTTAAATATATATTTTTTATTATTGCTTTTAATTTTAGTTTTGGTTAACTATGTGTTAAACAGCATGCATAATGCAATGCAAATAATATACAGTTATTCTGCATTTTAAATGCACCACTTTTGGCAGTCTGATCAAATAATGAGTCAAAAAGCACATTATTGTTTATATTAAAACCCCTGTTGGCATCACTGTTGGAAATGGAAGGTCAAGTCAAGAGCATTGCATTGTGGAATACAACGTCTCACCCAGCGTGTCCTGATGTATACTGCACACTTTAATGTAGGAAGCCATCTGGATGTCCATACTTACAGACAGTTTGCACAATATGTATATAAATACATGCAAGTTCACTAAGCTGTGTTTGATTTCATCATATAGTTGCATTGAGCTCTAATGACTGGCTTGCAGCTCATATAAAGAGACCAAAATGTGTAGATATGTGCAGCTGATGAACTTTCAGAGATTAAGAGTAATTCTGCCTCAGCAGTGCAGCGATATTGTGGTTTGTCTTTGTGATCGACGCTCATTAAGGCTAATCGTTCTGAAAGAGCGAGCGACAGATCTGAGCTCATATCAGGGCTTAAGACTCATTTGATCCGTCACACGCGATTTGAGAAGCCATTCTTAATTTCAGCGGCGTTTCTGATGCTGTGAAGGAGTCATTCTGCCTCGTTCTGAATGTCTTTGGCTGTCGCGCAGGAAAACGAAGCCAGAGTCGCTCCCACACAGAGGCCCGAACTCACTCAGCATCCACGTAATCGCTTCTAACAAGAGCCTCTAAAAATACGGTCGCATGTAAGATGAATCCAGGATCCTGCCAGCGTTTGTGTGAATGCTCTGGGAACGGAGGCCTCGTGTCGCACGTCAGGAGCAGCACACTAACTATACTGAGTCGCACAGAAATCATTCACCGCTCAGAGATGAGATGCTTTTCCGGGAATCGGTGTGTGCATTCATAAATCTGAAGACCGGATTCCCACCGGAGTGCACTTGGAAACACACATCAAATGTCATAACAAGCAACTAAACCGAACATCTGCGTTATTAAACCATCGTCAGTGGACAATCATGTGCTGGGAAACCATAAAGGAAGGAAAGTTTTAGTCTGCAGAAAATTAATAAAAGTCTTTTCAAAAGTGCAGATCTTGTCCAAAATGGCAGTTCAATAGTCCCCTTGTGAAAATGAAGTGCACTTAATTGAATGAACTGAATGTGCACTTGTATTACACTTCAAATCTTAAGTGTTTTATTTTTTTTTAAGTAAGCTGTACTTGCAGATAATATAACGTAAATGAAATAAAAGGCCACTTAAGTGACTTCAAGAGAGACACTTTCATGACTATGTTTCTAAACACACTTAAGTACACTTTTAAGTGACCTTTGTAACAATGTCAAATTAAACGTTTTACTTTAAAGTACATTTTAAATCATGCTCTAATAATCTTTTGTTCTACTTAAGTCGGTTTAAAACATTCTAAAGTTCAGATAATTGCATAAAATGAAATTTAATTCAATTTAATCTAGTACAATTTCATTTAATTGCAGTTAACACGTAATTAAGTGTTTGGAAACATTCAATTTAGTTCATATGCTTGCATGTTCTTTGATAGTATATGATTGTCGTATTTATTTATGTATTCAAAGGTCCATGTGACTTGTGCTCAAGAAAAACAGCAGCTGGAAGACTCTTTCATGTTTAATTCTGTGTTTCATGGAAGGTATGGGTATCAAACAACAAAAAGGCTTTGTTTTGATGAACTATTCCGTTACAAGACTCGTGTTTTGGAGTTTTTGTCATTTCTGACAGGAAAGTGTGCGCTGTTAAAGGACGTTTTAGTATTGCTGTCCTTAAGCCTTACGATCATGCTTAAGAAAAGAGAGAAGCCGTTTCACTAAAAACGTCTTTAAAACTGCATGCTCATTTCTGTGGGAATAAACTATCAGATGTGTTACTGTGAAAGGCATGCTGAATGGTAATTCTGGGATGTGAGAGGATCGTTGCGCTCCTGCAGGGTAAGATGATGGAATAAAGTTGGCGAGACTCTTTTTGTGTCTCCAGTGGAATCCCAATCGGACTGCTGAGAGCCGACGTCAGCGAACACGTGCACCATTTCAGCTTTAACTCCACTTCAGCTCTTTCTAACTGTGCAAAACCTGCTTTAATATCTGTGAAGAGAGCCTTTCTGAACGCTGCATCTTTGTGTGAACCGCATTACATTCATTACATTACATATGCAGACCAGGGGGATTTCATGGGATGGGAATAATTTCCTTTCCCAGACTTGTTATCCACAAACGTGGGCTTCAATTATTCAACATTAACACCGTTTTCTATGGACATCAGCATTTAGCTCTGTATCGAGTTTCAAAAATATCCCCTTAAATTGATCAGTCTGCAGAAAGTCTGATGTGAGCACAATATCCTGGAAATGTAAAGCGTGGCTCACCTGTGGCCCGACGTGACCTTCAGAGCGAGAAAACCTGGAGCGACTGTCCACGACCTGGACTATAAGAACAGCAATGAATCTAAGCTTAGAACACATTCATTTGTTTGTTCTTTCATTCGTGTTGTTTATAAAGAAAAACCACCACAAATTATTGGCATTGATTTCTCTGATAACCAAGCCTTGATGAGGGACTATTTTCACACCGGACGGGAAGAAAACACCCAGAACACAGCATCATTGCACTTGCAAACACTCAGAATAGCACTGCAACCCTCAGCCCCACCACAAATCCGTCAGCACGGAAGTCGCAGCATGATGTGAAATGAAAATTCACCCTCAATGCATGAAACAGATCATTCATCTGAGCAGTGTTCATTAAAAAAAAAAATGTTTTGCCCTCTCCATGTTCAATCTAAAAGTCAGAGCTGAATCTTCTCTTTGGTGACGCATGCAGGTTTTCTCCAACCGTTTAGTGCTCTTAAGCCCCGCCCCTTCAAGCTATACTCCATCGGAAAGACACCTTTGAAGAGCCGAATCCACACATTCGCATAAAGAATCCGAAATCAACATAACGCATGCAATAGCAACCAAGTCCATCCATTATTATTATTTATTTTTTATTTTTTTCAATGATTTGTAACACTCAGATGTGCGTCACAACACTGAAGTGTCATTGTGACGTTAACAAACCAGCATCCACATCAGAAAACATATGCAAAAAAATAAAATAAAATGTTGAAACAACATAATAATGCTTGGCAACCACCTAGAACACCCTAGAAACCCAGCTAATAAAAATATGTTTTAAGAATGTCATGCTAAAGTTCCCATTAAATATGAAAACATTATTTATGTTGTTCTCTAAACATTCAAAATGTCCAATTGTTTAAATGTTTTAAAAATATATATTTTCTTTGTTATTTAAATTGTATAATTTTGCAAACATTATGAGAATGCCACTTTTAAATGTTCGTATGAAACAGTGTCTGAACCAAGTATGACATGAAAACATAATAATATAAATATTAAAAATGTATATATATAGGTATTAGTATCTATATATTGTATAATATATGGGATTGCCAATAGGCGTAAAAACGATGTGTGCTTAAGTACGTTTTGCAGAGTAGATTAAAGCCCAGATAAACTTTGAATGCACCCTTTTATAAATAAGACAGACTAGATAAGTTTGAGGGGAACTTTGCCAGAAACGTTGTTGCAGAAATTCTGACAATGTTCCCTTGTTAGATGGGCTACCGTGCCATAGCCAATACCTGGCAACACTCAGAACCATCTTGGCAGCCAGCTACTGGCACCCTGCTGAAACAGAATATCAATGTGTAAAAAAACACTCAGAAAACCACTGGCAACTATTGATCTGTCACTTTTCTGAGGAACAACATGCATTCTTCCCGCTTAACCCAATAGTTCATTGTCAATCTATCGAAAAAAAGCCCAAGATGTGCACTGCTGTGTGTCTGGTGATTGGTTCAGTGGTAGAGGGCAGGTGTGTGTGTCTGTGTGTGTCTGTCCAGTCACTCAGGAGACCATAGCGCTCTCTGTTCCCGCGCACCTCAGAGTTTCGCCGGCAAAGAGTAATAATAGACCGCTTACGGCAGCAGGACGAAACTCTCCAAACACATTGGCCACCTAATGTCGCCACATTTCCGCGGCCGGTTCCAGGAGACAGCGCAACACCAAACCGTGGAGGCTTGTGCCCCTCCCCCCCCGATACGCTCTGGCACACACAACTTAAAGGCGACTCGATTTCTGCTGACAGGACGCTATCGTGCGCTCGACAGGACCCAGCAGAAGTTCTGCGGAATCCAAACTCAGCAACAGTGAGTCTGACTTGTGTCAAAATCTGAGAGAACAAAAACTTTGGAAATCTCCTCCTGTTCTCTTTGGTAAGCTGTGGTTGGTAAGGGGGGTCCGAATAGACAAGACACTCAAGGCATGGAGTATGAACAACAGAGTAGTGTAAAATAATTAAATAGGCATAATTTCAATCCCAGACGTGTAATATACTGTGTTTAGCGCGACGTAGGTTTCAAGGAAAAATAGAGCAACAGAGAGTACATGTCAACTGTGCCAATATTTAGCTGCAAAAAAATATATTTTCCAATAAAAATATCGAAATATCCATAAAGCAAGGCTTAAATTGTCTTGTAAAAAGAATTTTACAGAATCTATTACATGGCTTTTGCTTTTATAGCTTATAATTGATAAGTTTTTGATGATGCAATATGCAACATTTATAATGTTGCAGTCCTCGTGGTTTTTCTGCCACACGAAGTTAGATGTATTCGGTTGAACAAAATTACCATGGGACTAGAAAAATGCCCATTGCTATTTGCTAGCGTTTGTCTTTGGGCAAGGCCTAAAAGATGTCAGAAAATCAGGAAAGTTGTTTCAGAGGAAGAGCAAGATTTCCATTTTTTAAAGATTACAAAGAAAAATAATGTAAAAGCATACTGATTAAGCACTCAGACTAGGGCCAGAATCATGCTGTAACAAAGTAACACAGTATTTTTTAAATGAAACTCATCTACTTGAGATGTGTTTTCTTGTCTTTCTTATGTTACCCGAAGTAATGCAAAAGTTGCACAGAACATTTAACAGAAATCTAACAGAGACAAGAGATTTAATAGAGATTCTGAAAATGTTGCACCAGTACTGAGTGCAATACTGAAATACAACCACCATCTGACACTCAACAATATGTTTTGTAATACAGTTTTTAAGTGTCTTTGTGTTATTTTTGGAGTTTCCTCTGTGTGTGTGTGTGTGTGTGACTGTGCTCCAGGCTGCAGTAGACAGGTGGAGGGTTACAGATTTACCTGAAGGCTCCTCAGAGGAAACACACTGCAAAGAATCGCAGCAGAGGAAATTCATTGCATCAGTCTGTCCAAACTCTCAAATAAAGCTCAGAAACTGAGAGCTGAATGACAGATAACGAGGCGTGTAAGTGTTGCAGGAAACTTGGAAAAACAGGAGAAATGCAGAGAGCTCAGATTCTTCTCAAAAATTCACCATGATGGGATGGTCCAGGGCTGGGGTCACAGAGTGAAGGCAAGGGGTCACAGGAGGTGAAGGGTGGGTTTATGGGGTCAAAATAAAGGTCATTGCAATATATGGGGTTATAGGGTGAAGAAAGCAGAAAAGGAAGGGGGAGTCCAAGGAGTTTGAAGTTTGGAGTCACAGGGATTGGTCACAAAGCAAAGAATGGGGTCATAGGGTAAATGTAGATGTCAAAGGTCAGAAAGAGGGGTCACAGAGGAAAGGCAGTGGTCAAAGGTCTATAAGAAGGGTCAGTGCAAAATACGAGGTCACAGGGCAAAGGCAGTGGTCAAAGGCAACAAAATAAAATTAAAAAGGGTCAAGACCCATAGGATGGGGTCACAGATGAAGGGGTCACAAAGCAAAAAGATTGTCACAGGGAAATGATGGGGTCCAAAGGAGGTGTCACAGAGCAATAGATGGGGTCACAGGGCAAAGGTGGTGGTCAAACGTACAAAAGAGGGGTCACATGAAAAAAAGAAGTGGTCACAAAGCAAAAGATGGGGTCACAGATGAAGGGTGTAAAAAGAGGGATCTCAGGAGGTGAACTGTAGGGTTAAAGGGAGGAGTCACAGGGCAAACGCATTGGTCAAGGGTCAAAAAGAGGACTACGGGGGTCACACAAGACTACGCTAGGTCACTCGCACGAGGAACGGCATTCTATTGTGAACGTGCGTACGACAGTTAGCAGAAGCTAGAGATTACTGTTTCTAAAATTTTAAATATGGATATTTTTCTTACAGGAGGCCTTAATTCAACCCCACACATCTAAAATAGTGGTGGGGGCTCCAGGGGCAGAATTGAGTGGCACTATCCTATAAGTAGGCTGTATAGCAAATTAGTGTCTGCCAAAACACCATTTTTAATCCTACAGTGACATACCGTGCTGTCAAGTGTTACCAGCTAAGTCACCAGAGTTAAGCATCGTCAAGCCCCACACAGCTCACACACAGTTTTACACCATAATGCCCTAAAGCTGTTAGGAAGTTCAAGGGTTGAAAACCAACCAGAGCCTGAGATGCAGTAGAGGTCGGTCTCCTGCATCCTAAGTATGGGGGGAACCTGTATTTGACCCTGTGTGAGGTTGAGGGAAGAAATCCTGTTAGATAGTCCACTTGACCCGCGAGCTACAGAAGCACACTGAGATGATAATGAGAAAGAATTGAGGTGAAGTCAGGGTGAAATGCTCATGTGCTGTGGATCTTTGGAAAGAATTGCTGCACTGTCTTGTGGTCTTCCATGAATTAATTGCAATACGTAATCCCTAGTTTAGCCTGGACTTTCCTGTTCGATTTTGAGTTGAGTTCAGTTTCATGTTCGCTTTCTTCTTCTTCTTTTTTTATTTTTCACATTGTGAATAGAGACTATTTTTTGTTGACTGTGATGCTGGCAGATCTATTATTTGTTTCCCTAGTGTAACCAGCCTACAGTTATCCTCGGCAACATCGAGTGGCAACTCTGCTGCTGGAGTCATGGACTGAAGACTTCATATTGAAAAGAAAACAGGGTGCTCTCTTACTGAGATGCATCTGCTTTTCTTGGTCTTATCTTGGTAATCCTTGTGAAAAAGGAGTACACTTTAGCAAGAATGTGAATGTTTTTGGATACAGTTGCTTGTTAATTGAATTAAATTATTATATCTTAAATTTATGTTAAATGCAATGGCCTTGATCCACTAAATGTTGGTGCACTGAAGACTTGATTACCTGCGATGCGATTTCATCAGAAGTTGCATTAAAATGTAGCTGGTACTGATTTTCTCCTTCCATCATTTGTTTGTTTCTTGTGCATCTTTGTTGTAGCTGTTATAAGGTACAGTGACATTATGCAATGTCAATGTTTGTTACACATGCCTCCATCTCACTAACGGTGTGTTAAATGTTAGATATGTAGTTAATGTCAGAAATCATATAGCTACTGCAATGGCACCAGTGGGGGGTAAGACATTGGGTTTACATTTGTTCAGAAAGTAATTTAGAGGCTGTTGAATACATGACAGCATTTCAAGTAAGATAGTGAAGTGAGCAGCTAATTCTCACGGGTGCATTCTGGGACGTTCTAGAGCATTGGAATGATTTGAGGACAGACGGGACAGTCCGAGTCATGGCCAACAGTCTGGGCAGTGTACTTACTACTGAAGAAAGGAACGAACGGGCCGAGACACTGAGAATAGGGTGGAGGGCTGGTTTTATTTGCAGCTTTGGCATTAGATAATATGATTTTATGTTTTACTCCACCTTTAGTCCTCCATCTAAACCAGCAATCCTCCCTAGAGTGTCTGTGCAGGTGAATCTTTGAGCGAGGCACAAAATATAGGGCCTGAAGCTCTTTTTCAGGAAAAGGAGTTGCTTATGTTGATTGTGAACCTCAGGAGGTCAACTGAATATTGTATGAGCTTCTCTATTTTACATAAGAGGTTAGCATTTTTTGTTTTGGTTGTCTAAATTCGCATCCTTGACTTTTATGGTCATTTCCTTACATTTGCTTTTCCACAGACCATCAAATTTGGGCACTTGCATTCAGCTTTTGTGAAAAAGTAGCATGCATAATTGAAATCTTTAAAGTATAAACTGTACTTGAACATAATATTAGGATTAATGAAATAAAAGACCACTTAAGTGACTTAAAGAGAGACACCTTTATCACCGTGTTTCTAAACACACTTAAGTGCACTTTTAAAATATGCGCTGTGATGTCAAATAAATATTTTTACTTCAAAGTACATTTTAAAGCACTGTTTTACTCGTTTCTCAAGGTTTAAAGAAGTACATTTATTTTGATTTGTTTAACATATAATTCATACAGTAGGTAAAGTTAATATATTTTAAATGCACTACATTTAAGAAATAACATTTATAAGTATATTTGAGTTTTTCACTAAACACCAGGAACAAAGTCCCCCTCTGCATTCAGCAGTATTTCATCATCAAGTATTATTATGAAATTATGAAATGACATATAAAGATTTTAAAAACACTTAGAAGAGCTGCTTAGAAAATATTGATTGTGAACCTCAGGAGGTCAGCTAAATATTTTTAGCTTTTATATTTTACATTTGTTTAGAGTTTTTTTTTTTCAACCTTGGCTTTCATAATTTTGACATTTTCAGGGTAACAGGGTCAAGCTATCACTCAGAAGAAGTCTGTTTGGCATCAAAGAACATACAGGATTTTCTTCTCCAATGTTTCCCATCAAAAGCATTGTACATACAAAGCAAACTTTAGACAGAGAGGTATGTCCTATAGAGAGAGCAGCCCTTCTCACACAAGCCAATTTCCAAATCAGAGAGATTTCTGATTGAACCCAATGATCAACATTATATTTTCAGTAAAAACGCATCATGCTGGCTGATCTTCATTGTATAATCGCTGTACGTTTCTCCAGTACATCTGATCAAACATCTGAGAGGAAATCCTGAAAACCCTCAACTTTTATTTACTCAATCAGTGTTAATTATTTATCGATGAGTGAGACGTGCTTTGCTTAGCTCAGATTCCACCCATCTTTTATAATATCTCGGGTCAGATATGCACGTGATATGTAAAATGAGAGCAATGGGTTAGGAAGACCTGGCTCTCAAAGCCAAGAGAAAGAGCGTGACGGCGTCTCGAGGAGAGCAGGAGAAGGCTGGGAATATAAATGTTTAGTTGAGAAGCGCTCAGCATGTGAAGCCTCCACAATTAAGACTGTGTGGAAGCCGCTAGAATCCTGATGGCGCTTCAGAGCGCAGGTGTTTGTTCAGTATTCACAGAACGCTGCCACCCAAAGAGACAGACTTCTAAGTATTAAGTCATTAGAGATTTTAATTGGCAAGTGACTAATGGTTGCTAGACAAACTTCACAGAATGTCGTTTAACAATGTGGATATTTTCAGATGCAAAGTACATCGGCAGCAGATCAGGTGTTTGCTGGCAACTGCTGTTACCTCAGGGATCAAAACTTTGTCAGTGAAGTGAAGCAGAGTGTTTTCCCGATGGTTTGACTGAAATGACTTGCTCCTCTTCTGCTAAACGTTTGCTTTTCACTGACGTCACCAACGGCACAGACTTCAGTCTTCCACATTCAGCCCTTTTTTAAAAAGTGTCCTTGATCGTAATAAATGTGCACTTGCAGTGTACTTCCAATCTTAAAAGTATATTTTATATAACAAAATGCATTTGCAAATAAAATTGTACTTAAGTGTGTTAAGAAACATGAAAGTTGTTCTCTTTAAGTCACTTAAGTGGCCTTTTATTTCAGTGATATTCAATAAAACAAAAGGCCACTTAAGTAACTGAAAGAGAGACACCTTCATGGCTGTTTCTAAACACACTTAAGTATACTTTTAAAAAAAGTGGCCTTTGTAATAATATCAAATTAAAAGTTTGACTTAAAATTACATTTTACATAATGTTTTAATGTTGTATTGTGTTTAAATAAGTAGACTTATTTTGATGTGTTGACTAATACTAAAACCTGATTTTAATTTTACATTTAAAGTTAACATATTTCAAATTAAATTACACTAAATTTACAAATGTGTCTAAATATATAAAACTGCAAGTTTCAGTGGTATTAAAGTATATTTAAGTTTATCATAAATGCATGTTAGTACATTCATCAATACTTTAACCATATTTCAAAGACAATAGAAGTAATTATGGAGTTACATATAAAGATGTGCTCAAGTCCTACTTAAGTCGGTCAAAAACACTATGTTTCACTCTGAGAAAAAGTGACTGAGGAAGTTCAGTGGCTTGTAAACACAGTTTCATGTTAACTTTTAACCTGCTGTCTAGTCTAGTTGCTGATATCCTGCAGTCAGCGATTATAAACGACACAAATGTTTGAAATATTACAGTCGTCTGCATACAGGACGGACATAGTGCTGATTCCAGACACAGTTACTGAGAATGTGCTGTTTTGTGTGCTTCGGCTCCTCGTTAACATGCTGAGATGTTACAATTTTAATGCAAATAATAAGCCAAGATGATGACAAAGGAGAGAGAAAGCCAGCAGGGGTTTATTAAATTTGTGCAGTTGAATATTTCCCTTCATATACGTGACCCAGATTCAAGACGCAACGAGGCATTGACGGCTCATGACAGAGTTTTACAGGTCTGTGTCCAGATGAGGGACAGAAGCTGCTGGATGCTGTGAGCCGCAGCACATGCGATCCGGCCACTTTCTCTGCAGTTTCTTCAGGAGCTGCTGCTCTCGTTTGCCCTGCAGCCAAACACAGCCCGACTTCAGCATGCGAGACACTGTAACTGTATTGCTCTCTCCTTCCTGAGCTCTTTCTAAATTTAAACCGGCCCTTGCAGCTATGCGTTTCAGTTGTAGAGCAGCGAATAAAGGCAAACGAGCTGCTCTGGAATCAGATGTTCACTTCCTGGACTGACATTCAATTAAAAGTCTTTGTTGTGGCCCCCTTTTTTTTAATTAGGCTCCGACTCACATTTAAGCACAATATAATGCACACGTCATTAATAAAGAGAAAAGAAAAAAAAAAATGAGGCAGGTGTCTCCTCTCTTCTATCTACATTATTCGCTCGTCTCTTCTTGCTACATATGACACTGCGTCTGTTGGGTGTGTGTGAGTATGAGTGAGTGTGTGTGTGTGTGTGTGTGTGTGTGTTGGTGAGAGAGTATGAGTGAGTGGGTGTGTGTGTTGGGTGTGGTGTGTTAGTGAGTTGTGTGGTGGTGTGTGTGTGATAGAGTGGAGGAGTGTGTGTGTGTGTGTGTGTGTGTGTGTGTGTAGTGTGGTGTGTGTTGGTGTTGTGTTTGTGGTGAGTGAGTGGGTGAGTGATTGGTGTGTGTGTGTTGTGTTTGAGAGTGAGTGAGGGGTCGGTGTGTGTGGGAGGAGTGATGTGTGTGTGTGTGTGTGTGTGTGTTGTGTGTGAGTGAGTGAGCGTGTGTGTGAGTGAGCGTGTGTGTGTGTGTGTGTGAGTGCGTGAGTGTGTGAGCGTGCGTGAGTAAGTGTGAGTGAGTGAGTGTGTGTGTGTGTGGGAGTGAGTGAGTGGGTGGGTGTGTGGGTGTGTGAGTGAGTGAGTCTCTCTCTCTGAGTGTGAGTGAGTGAGTGAGTGATAGTGTGTGTGAGTGAGTGTGATAGTGTGTGAGTGAGTGTGTGTGTGTGAGAGAGTATGAGTGAGTGTGTGTGTGTGGTTGTGTGTGTGGGTGTGTGTGTGTGTGAGTGAGTGTGTGTAGAGTGTGTGTGTGTGAGTGTGTGTGGAGTGAATTGAGTGTCTGTGTTGTGTGAGTGAGTGAGTTGAGGGTTGTGTGTGGGTGTGTGTGTGTGTTTGTGTGTTTGTGTTTGTAGTGAGTGAGTGAGTGGGTGTGTGTGAGTGTGTGTGACTGTGATGTGTGTGTCGTGCGTGAGTGTGTGTGGTTGTGTGGTGTGGGTTTGAGTGAGTGAGTGTCCCTGTTTGTGTTGAGTGAGTGAGTGTGTTTGTCTGTGTGTTGTGGAGTGATTGAGGTGTGTGTGTGTGTGTGTGTGTGTGTGTGTTTGTGGTGAGTGAGGGAGTGGTGTGTGGTGAGTGGGTTGCTGGAGTGATGTGTGTGATTGCGGAGTGTGGTTTGGTGTGTGTGTGTTGTTGTGTGAGTGCTGGTTGTGTTGTGTGACCTGTGATGTGTGTGGAGTGCGGATTGTGTGTGTGTGTGTTGTGTGGTGAGTGAGTGAGGGATGAGTGGTGAGATAGTGTTTGTGTGTGTGTGTGTGAGTGTGAGTGGGAGTGGTGAGTGTTTGTGTGTGTGATGTGTGGTATGGTGTATGTGGTTTATGGGGACACAACTTTGTATAATACCTGGTGTATGAACATCGGTATACAACGAGAAGGTGATTGTATGAGGACATTTTCAGTCTCCGTCATTCCAAAGGCTTATAAACTAATTCTGAATGTTTTTTTTTGAAAATCGGAATAGCAGAACGTCTCTTGAGGTGGGTTTTTAGGGGTAGGGTTGGTGTAGGGCACTAGAATATACGGTCTGTACAGTTTAAAACCATTACGCCTATGTAGAGTCCCCATAAACCATAAAAACAACCTGTGTGTGTGTGGGGTTACCCTAACCTAACTCCTCACACACTCACTCCACTCACACACTCCCTCACTCACTCACTCTCACACACACTCACACACTCACCCACACCCTCCCGCCACTCACACACACACACACACACACACACACACACTCACTGTCTCTCTCTCTCTCTCTCTCACTCTCACACACACACTCACACAACACACTCACTCACTCACTCACACCACACACACACACACCTATTCGGCTCTTCTGCAAGTTGTGATGTGAAACTGCCTCTTCATTTTTTCTGTTTTCAGACTCTGCTATTCTCCAGCTCATCGTGAAACACAACGAAGCGCTATCACGCTCTGCGGCTTTCAAAAACCGGGAAGGTTGCTCATATGTCGATGATTTTATACATGACCACTAGTTCTGCATCTTTAAAGCCTAGTTGGTTTCATGTTTATAAATCGACAGGACTACAAAATGACGCTTTGTGTGTTCAGTGCTCTCGCATATAAAAAGCACCGTCGTCCGTCTCTCAAGAAAGCTTAATACTCAGAAACATTAGACAGTGTTTTTTTTTTTCTGAAACATTTTAGTTGAGACGTTCTCTTTTTTCCTTTTTTTTTAATGGTCCTACTTGTTTCCTTACCATTTTGTATACCAAGAAAGAAAAACAAACAAACACTTTTTGGAAACATTTCACATTTTAATCAGAGAACAGCATAAATAACATTTTAAAACGTTCTAGAAACATATTTGTTTTAGTGTTCTTCCAGCGAAGTTGAACGTTCTCGCTAATATTTTCGCCGGTTCTCTCAAAGTTATGAACAAATGTCCAATAATGTTAACAGAATATTTGTTCAGTTGTGTGGGCTTTCATAATGGTATTTATACATCAATCATGGAACCAATTTTTTTTAACATATTTTTTCCACTCGTTTCAGACCGTTCAGCAGTAACATATCATGCAAAATGATAAAAGTGAATGCTCATTTAATCAGATGAAGCTGTTCACTCAGTCTGGAGAGGGCTGCGCGTTTCTCCGGCCACCCTGCGGCGCGAGGCGGAACTGCAGGCGCGCGCGTCAGTCTCACACACACCACACACACCACACACACCACACACAGTCAGGTATCTCCTCTCTGCGTGCGCGTGTTTCTCTGTGATGCTCGCGGGCGTCGGACGCGCGGATGATCGCGGCTGATTGTCAGTGTGTGGAATAAGACGCTCTTCATCCTCATCTTCATCTTCATCCTCCTCATCGCGGCTGTTTCTGGCTGGAGTGACAGATAGACATAAAACCTTCCTCCGGATCCTCAGCGCTCCTCTGAAGGCTTTTGGGTGAGTCTTCATCACGCTCTTCATCTTCTTCAGCATCTTCATCCTCCTCATCTTCCTCGTGCCGTACTGATGATTGTGTGCTTCTCTCGTGTGTTTCAGTCATGCTTTGTATTCTTCAGGGCGTTTGGAGTAATACAATACTTTCACTCTCTGTAAGTGTGATGTGTTGTGTGTGTGTGTGTGTGCAGGGACATTTGTCATAAACCTCATGTGTGTGTGTGTGGTGTGTGTGTGCATGTGATGATGATGGAGAGATCTGGCCATACTCGTTCTGTGAGGAGTGTGTAAATGTGTGTGTGAACCGGACTGTGTGTGAGTGTGTGTGTGTGTGTGTGTGTGTGTGTGCGTGTGTCTGTATTTCAGGTTTGTGTTGTGGGGATTTTCTGTCCTCTTATTCAGATGATGATATGATAAAATTCAGAAAACTTGTAGTGATACCCAATAAGCCGCTGAGAGTGTGAAATGTGCACAAACTTACATCGTGATTCTTGAGGATTGTTTGTGAGTGGTGTGTTTTGTGTGGGTGTGTTTCTGGGTCAGTGTGGGCTGCTGGCGTTTGTCATGGAGTTCTGGTCTCTGATGGGCATATGAAAAATGTCTGATCAGGCAGAAAAAGCTTTGGTGGGACACAAACTCCAATCCCTGGTTCAAGTGTGTGTTGTGTGTGTGTGTGTGTGTGTGCGGGTGGTGTGTGTGTGTGTGTGTGTGGTGTGTGGTGTGTGCTTTAGTGTGTGTAGCTATAATTTTTGGGACAAATTGTCCTCCATAAAGTGAAATCTGTCAAAACCTCTCTCCAGGGACATTCTCATTTGGATGATCATCATGCTGTACAGCATTTATTTATTTATTCAAAATTCCAAAAATGCATGACTTTTATTTAGTTCCCATTTGTAGCATAAATCATTCCGATCTTCATTAAAATGGCCAGAGGTTTGATGAAATGTGCTGATTTGCATACATAACGGTGTGTGTTTGAGGGAGTTTGTGGTCATCCTGAACTCTTGAGGATCGTTTTTGCTGATCCCAGTCGAATCTCTCGCTGTTCTCGTCAGTGTCTCGTGTGCTTTGTGATGTGAATTCATTATTTCTGTTCACATTAATGACTCTGAGCTCAATCAGCAGACACTCTTAATTAAAGACAGCTGCTGATCCACACCTTCATCATCATCATCATCATCCCTTAGACTTTATTTAACAGTGATGACTGTGTTTCTCATCATTTTACACTCGAGCTGTCGTGTTGTTTTGAACGTCTCTGTCTGTTCTGTATTTGATCCGTTCTCTCCGGGGCTCCGGTGATGGTTTTTTCTATCAGTAAAGCAGCGGCTTACAGAACAGTGGGATTTGGGACTGTGTGTGTGTGTGTGTGTGTGTGTTTTGTGTGTGTGTGTGTGTGTGTGTGATCCTGCGAGTGCTGTGATTACTGGAGGAGCGGCGTGGGGCTCGTGGATCGGGATTAGGCATGTCCTCCTCATGGATAACGCCCACGGCTCTCTGCTCGGAGCGCTGGGCTGTTTAAAGCTTGAAGCAGAAAGATAAAAACTCAAATGGAAAATGTTTTTGGGGGAGAGCTGCTAACGGCTCAGATGTTCATGCAAACGGCGAGAAGGTTTATGTTTCTGAGTTTAAGATGTGCAGCGTTTGTGAAAGTCACGGCTGAATCTGTGAACATCTCTTTAGATGTGTTTAATAACACTGCGGTGAAATGAAAGCGTTCGTGTTTGAGCTCAATTTATTCTGACCATTAAAATGCCACAGTCTGAACAGTTCACAGTGTGTGTGTGTGTGTGTTTTACACATTTTGTGCAGTTATGTCATTGTGTTTAGCAGCCTCTCTCTCGCTCTCTCTCACACACACACACACACCCACACACACACACAAGGCACACACACACCACACACACACACACACACGCACACAGTTTATATTGGGATGTAGTGTCAGGTGATTTGACCTGCTTGCTGTTTGACGTTTTCAGGAGATTCACTTCCATCATAAATATGTTATCTGTGTTTCTGTTTCCTCCTCTTTCTCTCTTCTGTGTCTTCCTGGGAGTGTAAATGAGCAGCTGATATGAAATATTTCAGTAGCTGACACACAAACTAAATGCCATCTAAAACTATATTTAACAACATTTTTCTTTTCTTTTTTGAATGATTTTTCATGTAGATTACCTCATATTAAATATAGTAAATGACTGCATTAAATATTTGTACTTCTATTTTAATTTATTTTTATTTTTCACACAACACACGGGCAAGATCATAAAATGGTGAAAAACACAACCAAACCACATTTTCCCTTTTTACATATCACATTATCTATCGTCTATATAATGTCAGTCTGATGGTTCATAGAAGACTAAATAATTAATTGAAAGTAAAACAACAAATACAAAATAGCAGAATTGTCTTTAGATTTCACATCAAACCAAAAGATAAAATAAGTTTTTTATATATGTTATATATATATATATCTATATCTATATATATACTATCTATATACCAATCAAATGTTAGATTTATGAGAAATAATTCTTGTGGACCGATAAGAACTCACCGAACATACAAATTGTTTGTTATAAGTCGTCACCTTGTTAGTTTTTTCAAAGCTTATTGTTTTTCTTTTTTAATTTTTTTTATTTTGATTTGGCATTGCGTGCCATAAAAATAAATTAAATAAGTAGAATAATAACAAAAAAAAAAAATGCATTACTTATTTTGAAATAAAGGATTTTGCATTGTGGTGAGAATTTAATGAAGTTCAAAATGTAGTCCTGCCAGTCATCATGATCACGAGCATAAGCAGCAGCAGTGACGGCTTTTCCAGCATGCCTCCGCCACCCCATCTCTATTCTAAGCTACAGTACCAACATTCGATCCAGTTCTGTAGTCCGGGGGTTCTGTTCAGAGCTCAGAATCATGGGACTCAGCCCCTCCTTCAAGAACAGCAAGCCAAAATAGTCAGGACAGGATGAGCAGAGGAACTTGTGAAACAAGCAATGGGTTACTTGCTTCCGACGTCACCTGATTACGTAATGTTTGTCATCCCCAACCCTGCTGACCTATCACTTAAATTATGAGTATTATTATTAGTGCTGATTCGTTATATTTGTCTGAGTTATTTTCTTATTGTTAAAGCTGTTTTTTCTTGTTGGTTTTCATTGTCAGCAGCTAAGCTGCATCTGCTGTGGCAGTATGAATGTACTGTTATTTGTCATGCTAATAAAGCACATTAAAACTGAAACGGAGGGAAGGGGCGTTGAGGTGGACGGCAGGCTGGTCTCACTGTGTGATCCACCATCTGCTCTCCTCCGTTTGACTCGCAGAGGAAAAAAATGAGGAATGAACGGTAGAAAGAAACAAGCATATGAACAATGAGGAAATCAGAAACTATGAGAGGACGGCAGGCACAGATAGTCATGTTTCCATTCACCTGCTCCACCTTTGCTCTGATGAGACTAATTAAACCCAACTGCTACACGTCTCTCTCTCTGTCTCTTTCTGTGTCTCTCTGACACGCTAACATCCATATGTTCTCTACACCCCACACACGCTGCCCAACTGAGATAACTCCACCCACTAGGTAAGATGACTCCGCCCATCCGATGATATAACTCCACACTGAGAGATGACTCAGACGCATTAGAGTGAGATAATCTTGGCCAACTCTTCCTCACTAGAGTGCAAGAGCTAGAGCCCAATGGGTTGTGTGATTATTTGTCACAGTTTGGCACTATGAACAAGTTTGAGGAAACACACATGATCATTAGGTGTCATCAGTGCTCAGGGGGTTTGGGTGAAGAGCAGATCCCATGAGCTTTATTCATGAGTGTCCTCTGGCAGTGGTGCCATCAGCAGTCCTATTCTCGCTATGGAGGAAACAGACAGTATAATGTATGAAGCGACATAGGTGGAGAGATAGAGGGGTGCATTCAGGAGAGGGCCTGTATGCAGACAGATACAGATATTAGGCAGGAATGATCATCTGTAGGAGACACTGACACCCGTGGCTCTTCATTTCAGCAAAACCGTGTGAGAGACACTGCCACTGTCCATTAGTCTAGACACCTGTCTCCTCCACAGTCTTTTACTCCAGAGGGTCTAGGTCAGACCCAGCTTGTCCATCCACTTGTTCATTCTATCTTTACCACACAGGTGCATTCCCAATATGAAGGATGTCTTAAGTTGTAGGTATCAGATTGTAATCTTAAAAGATCCCATTTTGGCTAGGGTAAAGTTAGTTAGTGTGCTGGTTGTCTAAACTGATTTGGTCGAGCAGTGACTCTGATATTTATCCCAGCAGCAGTGTAACATTTCACTGGTTGTATATCTCCACTTTGTCAGCCTTCACATTGCTCCACATCTGACTATGTTAGTGGTGTGAAGTGGAGTTGTTGTAGTCCGTGCGTAAGTGTTTCCCATGGCTCTATGATCACTTGGGCCCTGTCCCAAATGGGACACTTCACATGCCCTTGCGGTCTCACGGACTTGGTCGCCACAGACCTGTATCCATTAAGTCTACAAGGCCGTAGGGTGTCCTATTTGTCATTTTGGGATTCAGACGGGTCATCAGGGGTGACTCTATGCACCAGCGATGCTCACAAGCTCATGGTTTGGCAACATCTTCCTGACAATCAAAGCTCTGAATTAGGGCTGTCAAAATGGCTGAAAAACTAAATTCGAATTTTGTACTTAATTATAATTACATTCGAATTTAAAATGCATAATTTCAGTTCGGGTGAAGAACAGCTTTTGGCTTCTCTCCTGAGGCAACAAGAAGGCGCATCATTCAGCGCATAAGATAACATGACTATCTGCGAAAAAAAGTGCATAATGTTTAAAATAATGTTTATAAACCAATTATGATTGAGTTGCTTAAATAACTATAAACAAGATCATGTATGTATGCATAGTTTAATACAAAGGGCGGAAAGCCAATCACACAGAATACATTTTTTCATTTAAAAAACACGAGTTGCAGTGGGATGGGGAGAAACCCGCCATGAAGTCTCGATATATGTTTTTTTTCAAAGTTAAACTTGCATTAATTTTAAATGGCTTTCTAAACATGCAGCTCTTTTATGCGAGACGCGAGTGACGTGCAAACAGTAAATCGATGTCCTCTCGAAATGCGTGAAATAGTGTTCTGTTTGAAGGCTTGGTTTCGGTTGATGTAAAAAAGATCGTCTCGCATTGCTGTTCTCTTTTTCCGCTATTTTAATGAACAACGCAGGCAGCGCGCATCTAGTGCTTCAAAGGATAGCCTAACAAAAACAGGATAATGCAAGGACACTTACATCGTCATCGCATCTCGTGCGCCACTGATAAGGCTGCCTGATGTTTTTGCATTCGAATGTGGATTTATTTATTTTTTTTCGACGAATATTCGAAATTCGAAAAGAAATTTGACAGCCCTACTCTGAATAAGTGAAAGTGGAGGTTGCAAGGTCTTAGGGTTTCATTTGGGACAGGCTTTCTATCACTAGTGATTGCTGAGCAGGAAACAGAAAACCTGGAGTAAATCTGAGTGATACAGAGCGCTTTGAGTGGGAAGGGGAGCCTCTGTGGTCTGTTTGTTGCTTAGCGACACAAAACTTGATGCTTTGGGGTCTCAGTGTTTAAGTACTCTATATGAATTATTTGTCTATATAAAAGGCTAAACCAAATCTTACAGTGGTGATGTCTCCATGCTCGCTTTTTGCAGGAATCTAAAAACAATCTTCTGATTACCATCTTAAAGCTTCGTGCAGCAGCAGACAGCGAGTCAGCTCAATTCTGAGACACAGCCCCACTCTCAGACTGCTAAAACTTACGAAGCATCTTGCGACACACATGGAGACCTGAGCTGTCATTTGTGCTACTCCCCACCTGCTCAGACACACACTTCTGCAGTCTCACAATCTGTGGTCTGCCTGTCAGACAGCGTGTGATTCGTCAGATCATGGAACCTGCATCTCTTTCTGCTGAAGTCAAAAAACAGTCCTCACAGATCTGTCATCTGACAGAGGTGACATTTTTGGGAGCATTTAGATGACAGACAATCCAACTTGATTCTGGGCTCCAATAGTAGATTTAGGTGGGCTAGAACAGAGGCTTAACGATATGAAGAGTCAGTGGTACTAGTCTTCAGTCATTAGGGGTTGAGGTGGACAATATTTGGTGCTCAGGGACTCTCACCAGAAAGAGATTCATGTTTAACATGTCATCTGGTCCTAATGGAGTCTCTTTATTTCCTTGTTCACCTGCTTTGCTGCGATGTTCAGTTTAGTTCCACCTGTTAAATAAATTGTTCAGCTAGGTGGGTATTTCTGATTGCACTTATGCAAGAACTAACTCCTTATTCCTGTGCAACTTGCCCTCTATTCTCTATATAGATATGTTTTATCTTCCAGCTAACTTACCTTTGCATTCACTTACGCTTCTCCCAAAGCCCTCTCCTGAAGGTTCTCTGCTTATTCAGCAGAGACTTCAAGTTGCTGGCAGTGAGAGCGTTGTATATACTCTCAGAGTAAATGTGCAAAAAAATTACCTTTAATACTGATGTGTGTGTCGAGTTTCATGAAATTCTAAGTGTCTCAAAAACACCAGAAAAGAATATTCAAGTTTGACATGTTGCCATGGCAACACTATTTAAGATATCAAGAATCCCTTCACAGTAGTAGACTTTATCTGGACCTGCTGGTTAGGAAAATGTACCTTTGGCCAGAATGTCATTTAATTCTGACATATTTGAAGCGCAAAATACACAAACATTGTTTTTTGCTTATTCTTGCAGAAAAGTCAGACATTTACTCTGTTATTTATATAACAACCGTGTCTTGACATTATTCTGATGAAGTAAATCAGGTAAAGATAAGAGGCTGATTTCAAAGCATTGTGAAAATGACACACTTCCTGCTGCCAGTTGGTGGCGCTATTACTTTGACTCCTAATAGTCACATCTATGTGATCGGCCTCATACAACTCACAAACTGCTGAAGTTTAATCAAAATCAGACAATGTATGTGCAGGTTATAATTTAGGTTATATATTATTTCCCTTTCTTTGCCATAAATTTGTCGCCTCGCCACGGCCAAACTGTTAGAGATATCAAAAATCCTTTGGCAATATAGCATGCCCAATGTCTTGAGATTATGTTGACCGAGTTTGGTGGCGATCAGATGAAGAACCTAGGAGGAGTATCACAAATTCCACAGCATGCACCTTTAGACACTATGAATGCTGGAGCAGAAAAAAGACCCTCCATATACTATTTCCACAAAGTCACACAATTTTCAACTTCCAGACATCTTTACAGAATTTGTCTTTGAATATATCCTCTTTTTTATTATTTTTGTGGTTAATTTGTGCTTCTGAACACCCACTGCTTTCCTCACAGTCCCACAACTGAGACTTCTAGACTTGACAGATTTCCTCTGTGATTTCTGTTTATTATTGGGGGTTTTTGCTCACCAGCAGACAGAGAACAAAGGAGTGAAAATAAAATAAACTAAGAATGTAACAAAAGGACTGCAAGGCACACAGAAGTGTTTTGCAGGAGTGCAAATTAAAACAGCATGCAGAATGACATCCTGATGGTAATAACAATAATAATAATAAAAAAGTTGTGTTTTACACAGCCAATTAACAGATGAGTTCACATTTTAACAGCTTATAAATCTGAGTTTTAAGACCAATAAAAATTGGAATCTGTAGCACCTACACCAACTATGATATCATCAATGTCAGATTAATTTTATTAGTGTGTATTTGTGTATTCACTCATCCTGAAGTCGTGATAACACTGTATCCTCGAGTCATATGCTTTAGATAAATAAGAGTGTAGTTCTCTCAGCTTTATTTAACATATGTTAACGAATTCAAAACCATTCCACACTTCACAGATTGGCCTCCAAAACCAGATCAGCAGTAGTAGACTTTATCTAGACCTGCTGGTTAAGAAAATTTACCTTTGGCCAGAACGTCATTTAACTGTGGCTTATTTTAAGATCAAAATACACAAATATTTTTATTTATTTTTTTTGCTCATTCTTGCAGAAAAGTCAAACATTTACTCTGTTAAAACTGAGAGCAGATCTCTTAAACACTAGAGCCTGAGCACATCTCAAACACTCACTATAAACAAAGAGATAAAAACATCTGCTATAAAATCTCTATTGTACGCTGGAGAACTCTTCACCCCAGAGGAGGAGCGAATGCAGATTCCTGAAAATTCCTGCTTCCGTTCGCGCGATCCTCCGCTCTCAGCAGGAACGCAGGATTGTTTAGCAGTTCATTATTCAGAGATGCAGCTGAAATCACACACACACACACACACACAGGTTTATATGCCCTTCCACATCAGCAGCATTATGTTTTCTTTATCTAAATGCTCTTGAGGCATCATTAATCTGCGTTCAGACTTTACAAGGTGATGGACACTGAGGTCAAGGGCCGAGTGAATTAATGACCGCACTTTCGTGTCTGATGTGACCTTTGACCCTGAAGGACATGCTTTTTCCCTAGACATCCAGCATGTTATTAGATCAGCCAATGATTGCAGAGTTTCTGTAATTAAAATTATTTGACAGATTTAGCTGTCCTTGTGAAAAAGAAGTACACTTTAGCATACTTTAAAAATGAGTACTTATCATGGATATACTTTAAAGGAATACACTTCAGTGTGAAATTATTATGATGTTTGCAGACAGAATATGCATGTTATTGCAATGAATGAAAAATGTCTCTAGTTGGAATGTATGTGCAAGGCCAATGCGACCTTTAGAGTAGAGGCCTTTAGTCCCGCTCATAACCTAAATATGTTATCTGGTCGGCATAATAAGTAGGCCTATATATGTTTTCTCAATACATTACATGGAAATTACCTGAAACATCCTGTAATTTCCAAAACATCCCAGCAAAAAGTGCCTGCTATAAACTAGTTGTTATTAATCAGCGCAATTCACAAACTCTGTTATTTTTACGAAAAGCAAGCAGGGTGCTGCAGTGAAATGGTTTGGCATGGCAGAATCGAGCAAAAAGCGTGCCCTTTCTAATCACTAATTGTGACATTCAGTTCATGCGATAACCACATGAAAATGCCAATGCTCTTCATAATGTCTAGATTCGTTTGTGTAATGAGAGGATTTTGAGCACGAAATTTGTTGGTGAGTAGATTCTAACTTAATCACTTCTGATTGGCCATTGCATTCCAGAAATCAACAGAAATGTCTGTGATTGGCTACATTGCTCAACGCTACAAACACGTGTTATAAATACAAATTCTGCCTAAGGTTGAGGCCTGGTAATGTTTTTGATTTATATCGTTGTTCATGTTGCTTTTGTGCAATATTTAATAAAAATGTATTTGTTATTAGTCGTTTATTTGCGTGGTCGCATAATTTTATTCGCCCGCATTCGACACAAACACACACCACACACAACACACACACACACACACACACACACACCACCCAGAGTGTCTACCGCCGCACTGCACAACCCATCAAGGTGTGTCCCGTCGGGTCCGGGGTCGTCTTTCGTCCTACGGGATTGAGGTTTCTATTGGCGGTGTCCTTTGACCCACTTAAGTAGGACTTAAGTATATCATTATATGTAATTTCATAATTAATTTTATTGTCTTTGAAATATGGTTGATATGCTGATTGTACTGACAAGCATTTATGAAAAACTAAAATATACTCTAATGAAATTTATAGCGTAACTTAATGTAAATTTAGTGCAATTTAATGCATTTGAAATATATACATTTTTAAAATGTACAGTTGAATACAATTATAATCAAGTGCTTTACATGTGCTTTAGTATGTTTACTTTAAGTATACTGTAAGTAAAAATTTACTTTAAGTAAAACTTGTGATGTGAAATTACTACACAATTGCTATTTTTAAAAGTGTACTTAAGTGTGTTTAGAAACATGAAAGTGTCTCTCTTTAAGTCACCTAAGTGGCCTTTTATTTAATTCACATTATATTATCTGCAAGTACACTTTTTAGTATACATTTAAGATTTGATGTACATTACAGGTGCACATTCAATACAGTTAAGTGCACTTCTTTTTCAAAGGTCAAAAACCATATTCAGTTCTGCTCATGGATATCACCAATATCAAGTTTTACTTCAAAATCACTTAATATATCTTTCAAGTATTTGATGTCATGAAGCTCGCAAACATTGTCAGATACAGCAACTTGTTCTTCCTCTCAAGTCCTCTTTGTTTCAGAATGATGGAAGGTCGGCCAATCAGATACGAGCTTGTTGTTTTTGTGTGTGATGGTCAGTGATGATCTGAGACTCCGGCAGTCACGAGTTCAGTGCGGATCAGAATTAACATGAGTTATTGGAGTAACACACACACGTGACAGAGCTAATCTGTGTCCTGCTGCCGTGAGGTGTGTGTGTGTGTCACGCTGGGAATGTAATTTTACATTGACTCTTCTATCTGGTGTTGAAGGCAGTCATTCGTCATCAGACTCAATGAATAACACATCAGAACACAGCCATCATTACTCACATGAACACACGCTGTCTGTCTCTCTGACTGTCTCGCTCTCTCTGTCTCTCTGGATGGAGGACAGATCGCCGTGTGTTTCAGAGTGACTAAATCATAACCGTTTGCTCCGCATCGTTCAGAATCTCTCAGAACAGACGTGTGCTTATTACATGATCATTTCAGAGACCCGTCCAGAAGAACTCACGATTCAGTTCCTATGACTTGCTTAAAGAGACAGTTCACCAAAAATGAACATTCTGTCATCATGAGCGTGAAAAGAGGTGTGCTTAATTGTACTGAATGTGCACCTGTAGTGTACTTCAAATCTATAAAAATACAAAATAAAAAAAACTGAAGATAATATAATATGAATGAAATAAAATGCCACTTAAGTGACTTAAAGAGCGACACTTTCTGACATGACTGTTTCTGAACAAGTACACTTTTAAAAAGTGACCTTTGTAATAATGACAGATTATTTAGGTGTAATATTACATTCAGTTCACACTTCAGTATATTGTTTAAAATTGCATTATTTCCGCAATAAGTAGATTTGATTGAAATCATCATGTAATCATCAAGTACACTTATTTTGATGTGTTTAATGTGGTTGCAGTTTAAACAATTAATTGCAATTAACAAGCTTTCAGAATATATTCAGTTCACACTTAAGTATATTTTATATTATTTCTGTAATAAGTACACTTTTGAAAGTATGCTTAAGTGCACTCCTTTTTCATAAGTGTTTACTCACCATCATGACTTTCTTTCCTTTCTGGAAAAAAAACAAACAAAAAAAAATGATCTTCAACCAGTTATTTCAATGCAATGATCGAGACAAAAAGAGGACGCCACACAACTCCTGCTCTGAATTAGACCGAACAGTGATTGTTCTGAAAATCTTGCTCTGAAGCTCTGAAACGTCTCCTCTTAACCATTTAACGCTTAACACTTTTGTCTCAGTTGTAACTGAACACACGACTTGTTTGTTCTTCCAAACGGAGGGACGAGATGAGCTGATTTTCTGTGGTAATCGGCAGCAGGACGCAAACGCTGAACCTGAACGCTCCTCTAAACTCCTGTGATCTGTTTGTCGGTTTGAGACGATCGGGCTGCAAATGTTCCTATTCCTGCTCTCTCTCCTGAGACTGAGCATGAAAAATGCATTCTGAGCCATTTTATCATCAGATCTGAGTCGTACAGAAACACATGAAGCTGATCTCAGATCATCATCTCACCTCAAATTCACAACTACTGCAGAGTTCGCATCTCAATGTTTAAACACGTTCTCAGCAGGCAATGGACTGTTTTTCAATTCTATAAAATACAGAATCGATGTTGGATCATTTATAGTGGAATTGACCCTAATACGTTCATGTTCTATATAAACCTGCTTGTTCTTTATATTGATAAAGCATGACAGAAATGATTGATTTATCAGCAAATGCACATGTTTGTTACAGTCACGACTGCATGTTCAGATTTGAGAGCTTTGTTATCATGTGTTGCTGATGTCTGACGGTCGAATCAAAGTGTTATTTTACTATTGTTTACATACTATTATAATATTTTACAGAAGAGGATTAGGGCCAAGCAATAATAAAAAAAATAAAACTATCTTGAGATTAAAGTCGAGATAAAATGTTGTGGTGTTCGAGAAAAAAAGTCGTTAAATTAGAGGGGGGAATAAAAGGCTAAATAAAATGTTGAGAATTAAATCATTAAATTTCGAGAATAAAGTCGTGTTTCGAGAAAAAGTCGTTACATTTCGAGAAAAAAGTAAAAATAAAATGTTGAGAATAAAGTCATTAAATTACGAGAAAAAAGTTGTTGTTTTTCGAGAAAAAAGTCGTTAAATTTAGAGAAAAAAGTCGAAATTAAACGTTGAGAATAAACTCATTAAATTACGAGAGAAAAGTTGTTGTTTTTCGAGAAAAAAGTCGTTAAATTTAGAGAAAAAAGTCAAAATTAAACGTTGAGAATAAACTCATTAAATTACGATAAACAAGTCGTTGTGTTTCGAGAAAAAACTCGTTAAATTTCAAGAAAAAAGTCTAAATAAAATGTTGAGAATAAACTCATTAAATTACGAGGAAAAAGTTGAGTTGTTCGAGACAAAAGTCGTTAAAAGTTTAGAGAAAAAAGTCTAAATGAAATGTTGAGAATAAACTCATTAAATTACGAGGAAAAAGTTGTTGTGTTTCGAGAAAAAACTCGTTAAATTTCGAGAAAAAAAGTTGAGATATGTTGAGAATAAAGTCATTAAATTACGAGAAAAAAGTTGTTGTTTTTCGAGAAAAAAGTCGTTAAATTTAGAGAAAAAAGTCTAAATTAAATGTTGAAAATAAACTCATTAAATTACGAGGAAAAAGTTGTTGTTTTTCGAGAAAAAAGTCATTAAATTTAGAGAAAAAAGTTTAAATTAAACGTTGAGAATAAACTCATTAAATTACGATAAACAAGTCGTTGTGTTTCGAGAAAAAACTCGTTAAATTTAGAGGAATAAAGTCTAAATTAAATGTTGAGAATAAACTCATTAAATTTCGAGAATAAAGTGGATGTGTTTCTAGAAAAAAAATTTAAATTTAGCAAAAAATGTCTAAATAAATTGTTGAGAATAAACTCATTAAATTACGAGGAAAAAGTTGTTGTTTTTCGAGAAAAAAGTCGTTAAATTTAGAGAAAAAAGTCTAAATTAAATGTTGAGAATAAACTCATTAAATTACGATAAACAAGTCGTTGTGTTTCGAGAAAAAACTCGTTAAATTTCGAGAAAAAAAGTCGAAATTAAATGTTGAGAATAAACTCATTAAATTACGAGAAAAAAGTTGTTAAATTTCGAGAAAAAAGTCGTTAAATTTAGAGAAAAAAGTCTAAATTAAATGTTGAGAATAAACTCATTAAATTACGAGGAAAAAGTTGTTGTTTTTCGAGAAAAAAGTCGTTAAATTTAGAGAAAAAAGTTTAAATTAAACGTTGAGAATAAACTCATTAAATTACGAAAAAAAAGTCGTTAAATTTCGAGAATAAAGTCGTTAAATTAGAGGAACAAAGTCTAAATAAAATGTTGAGAATAAACTCGTTAAATTACGAGAAAAAAGTTGTTAAATTTCGAGAAAAAAGTCGTTAAATTTAGAGAAAAAAGTTTAAATTAAACGTTGAGAATAAACTCATTAAATTACGAGGAAAAAGTTGTTGTTTTTCGAGAAAAAAGTATTTTATTGTATTTATTGTTTTTGAATAGGTTTTGTTTTAGTAGATGGTAACACTGGTTTGAGAAGCCCTTGAAAGAAACTCTTTTACCAGAATGCAGAGCTAAAACTGGCCTAGCATTGATAAAAATGTTCAAATTGTGAGATGAACGATTTATTTTATTGAATAGTTTAAAGCGACATTCTGTATTTGAAATGATTTGATGAGCATCTGCAGTGAGACTCACAAAGATCGATGCAACAGAACAACAAAACAAACTGCTGATAACCACATCAAATGGAAATATTTACGATCCAAAATGAGATTTAATGCTAAGTCTGTCATTATAATCCATAAATCTTAAGTGGACTTACATGGAATGGCTCCATTGAGCCCAGATGATCTTAATATGATACTATCTGAGAAAAGACGAACTGAATTCACTCATTTCATTTACACGCTTTGCACATTTACATGCATTTCATTAAGGGGAATATAACTATATATGAGAAGAAGCTGAGAGGGAACGAGAGAGTCCTGATAGATGCTCAACCTGAGAAAAGAGACTGCAGAATTTATTTTATAAGAAGAAGGACCTTAAATAAAGAAATACACATAAAACAAATGTGTTTGTCTTTCAAACTCTCTGATGATTCGTTAAAACTCCTCAGAAAATGAATGCTTTATTAATCAATTCAGTAACAGACACACAGAGAGATGCAGATCTCTTGTACTGCTGTCTGGCTTGAATCATTTGTGTCCGAGACGTGTTGAACTTAGCAGCACCTCTGACGCTCCGGCGGTTCTCCGCTCTGAATGCTAACGCCGCAGCGGATCGGGGGACGGTTTGTGAGGAGCATCTCTGTTACACCTGACCCTGAACTCTTCTGGAAAGCTGCTGCATTGATCTGTGATCGTCGTCTGAAGACTCAAGCCTCCTGCTGGATTATTCTGGAACAGCATCTCGAGAGCATTATGCATGCAGATGAGATCTATTAGAAAACCAGCCGATCGATAGCCGCTCACAGCGTCTCCATCAATCACACACACTTCATCTGTTATCGGGCCCGGAGTCTGAAGCGGAGACACTGATGTGTGTTAGACAGCCAGCAGTAAATTACATTAGAGAGGCGGTCATGTGATCGAGAGAGAAATCAAAGAATATTCAAAAAGCACATATTATTTTATGTCACTGTGCGGCACAGTCTGTCTGAAGAGAAACTGTAAGCTCTGCGTCCATCGGGATCCAGAAATAAAATGGAAATAAAATACTTTAAAAGAACATACTTCAGTGTGAACTGAACATAACGTTTTCTGACACTTGGCTGCATGGTAATTGCAATTCAATGAAAATGTGTTATAGTTTAAGTTGCAATTAGCTAAACCTTTAAGTATTTTTGACCCACTTAAGTAGGACTTAAGTACATCTTTATATGTAATTTCATTGTTACTTCTGTTGTCTTTGAAATATGGTTAAAGTACTCCTGAATGTACAGTGACAAACATTTATTTATTTCTATTGAAACTCGTATATTTAAATATTTGTACGGATGAAGTTGCAATTTAGTACATTTAAAATCTATTAACTTTAAATGCAATATCAAGTCACACAGAGTTAAAATGATAATCAAGTACTTTACACATACTTTAGTATGTTAGTCAACGCATCAAAATAAGTGTACTTCTTTAAAACACCACAAAAGATTATTAAAATCTACTTTATAGTAAGACTTTTAATTTGACATTATTACAAAGGTCACTTTAAAACTGTACTTAAGTGTGTTTAGAAACACAGTCATGAAAGTGTCTCTTTAAGTGCCCTTTTATTTCATTAATATCACATGATCTGCACGTATTTTTTATGCTTTTAAAATTTGAATTACACTACGAGTGCACATTCAATACAATTAAGCGCACTTCTTTTTCACAAGGTTTTAATGGATTAAAAATTATATTAATTCTTTGAACACATGTCTAATTATTTTACACAATTTAGCCTAACAAGTAAATGTTTGTTGTTTTAAGAATGCATAAATATTTTTACTTGAAAACATTACATACTGATTAAGAAAAAAAATGTGTGATCTCAGCTGGATTATTGTTTTCTAACAATATAAATTAATAATCAGACACTTTCCTTAGAATGTGTTTTCATACACCTTTTTTGAAAGCATTCGATCCAGAAACCTCATGTTAATTGTTGTGAAAACAATAAGGGATTTTTTTAAAACTTTATTTCTATTCTCATCTTTTATGTTAGATAAAATACTATCTAGTAAGAAATGAGCAGAGCATGAAGAACAGCTAGTTTTAAAAACATTTGATGTCTCTATCCTTCCCATCTAATTTTGTCATTTTGTGTCCAACAATTAAAATCTTATAACAGTTTCATAATTCTGACATATTAAGTTGATTTGACATTTAAATAATTGCAGTTAAATTACTTTACTAATTTTAAGCTTTTAATCGATCTGTTATCAAGCTTGAGAGTGATTCCAAATAGCATAACATTCCTTAGATGTCACATAAATGATGTGTTCTTTACTGAATCATAAATAATGTGAATATTGAACAGAGGTTTCCCGCGTGAGTCTGTGCAGATGTGATCATGTGATGAGCGCTTTCTCTCAGCTGGTTTTCAGGCAGCGGTTGAAGCGGATCTGAGTTCGATACGGAGGTCAGGAGGAGTTTCACGAGCACTTGAAACACTTCATAAGACGTTTCACCCCTTTAGACCCGTTTAAGATCATCAAACTGCTCTGATAAGCATTTCTGAGTCTGTGTGTGTGTGCTGTGTCTTGAGAGATTTGGAGAGTCTGTGTGTTTAACCTCTCATTCATTATGATGACTGATCTGACACACACACTCAAACACACAACCACACACACAACATACAATACACACTCAGGCATACACACACACACACACCCACACACACCCATACACACACACAAACACCACACACACACACACTCAGACATACACAACACCCGCGGCACACACACCAATACACACACACACACACCCGACTCAGCATACACATACATACACATGCACCCATTCACCACACTGCCCTCACCACACGACACCCCACACACACAACACACGCCCACACAACACACAAACACACTCAGGCATACACACACACACACATACACACACACAAACACACACACCACACACACTCAGACATACCCATACATACACATGCACACATGCACACACACTCTCTCATGGCGGGACACCACACACCACACACGCACACACCATCCACCTCAGGCATAAACACACACACACACACACACACACACACACACACACACACACACACACAACACACACACAAACACACTCAGACATGCACACACACACACACACCGACATCACACACACACACCAACACAGTAACACACAAACCCCACACACACCCAAACCACTCAGGACATTCACAGCGACAGACATACACACAGACATACACACACCCACACACACACACACAACCACACACCACACACACACACCAACACACACACACACACACTCACACATTCAGACATACACACACACACACACACATACACACACACACACACACACACACACACTTACACACACACACACAAACACACTCAGACATGCACACACACACACACACTCAGACATACACACACACACACACATACACACACACAGGTTTACATTTGTGAAAAAAGTGGGGACATCCCATAGGCGTTCTGTGTGATTTATAAGCGTTTTGAAAAGTGGGGACATGGGGTAATGTCCTGAAAAGTCACCTTCTCCTTGTAATACCTATGTTATACCTTTGTCATTATACACATTTATGTCCTCATTTGTCACAAAAACGCGTACACACACACACGACACACACACACACACACACACCCATGATTAAATGTACTCAGGCAAACAGAGGACATGAAAGTGTAATATAATAATGTGTGAAACTGATACATCTAGTAAATGATGTTTAATTGCATCTGAGTTTGGGTCGGTCTGTATTGTGTGTATTTAGCTGGTCAGTGAGGTGACCTGGTTTAGGTATCTTAGTAAACGTGTGTGACTTTAAGAGATTTCAGGAATATTAAACATGATTTCAGGAAGCGTTCGCTCTTGTTCTGTTATGGTGCGAAATCTCACACATCCTGCATAAGTGAAAATTAAAAATTATTTATAACACCTTGTTTCCAGGCTTTCTCCTGTAGATTAACGGATTCTCTCGCTCTCGTTATCGTTCCGGTGCGTGACAGATATTTCATTAACCTCACGCTTTAATTAGGAAGCTGTTAAAATCTAAGCAATGGGACAGAGAGAGAGAGAGAGACTCAGATATTTACAATGATTTAATTAAAATAGTTATCTTTAATTAACACGTTACATCACAAAGAAGGATAAACTAAATATAAAACTAAATAAAAACATAAACCTCAATAAAAATAATTTATCCTATTTCACATAAAAACATGATTGCATTAATTTAATGGATTTTTTTTTAAAGAACTGCATTCTTGATGTCTGTAACAATAGATATTTGTGCTCAGAATATCAGCAGCTGTTTGAGATGATGGTTTAGTTCTTGATTCATTGTAAAGCCCATGTTCCCGCAGGGCTCGTGTAACACGACTTCTCAATTACAGGTGATGTTCCCAAACCGTTTCCAGTCATCAGAATTAAACCACATTCATCCAAACGTCTTTTCTCTTCTGTATCTGAAAAGATGCAGTTACTGTATTTTACAAACAAACAAAAATTGAACTGCAACTCAATAATCTTGTGGCCAGAACTGTGGACAGAAAGGTATGCTATATATGTAACCAGACGAGCCTCCAGTTTCTGGTGGTTTGATCATTTACGAGAAACCCAAAAAGAATATGTGTCCGATTGTATTTAATGTGCACTTGTATTTCAAAGTGTACACGTATATTTTTACTGTTTTTGAAATAAAAGGGCACTTAAGTGACACTTTCATGACTGTGTTTCTAAACACACTTAAGTATACTTTTAAAGTGGCCATTGTAATAAGGTCAAATTAAACGTTTTACTATAAAATACATTTTAAATCATTATGTTTTAATAATCTTTAAAGTACTCTTATTTTGATTTGTTGACTAACATACTAAAGCACATGTAAAGAACTTGGTTATCATTTTAATTTTACACGTAAAGTTAATAGAGTTTAAATGCACTCCATTGCAACTTTGTTACAAATATATTTCAATACAGAACATAAAGGTTTTAACAGAAATGTCATTAAAGTATATTTTAGGTAATCATAAATGTTTGTCAGTATATTCAGTAGTACTTTAACCAAAGTGAATATGAAATTACATATAAAGATATAATACACTTAAATCCTACTCAAGTGGGGCAAAAACACTTTATAGTTCAGCAAACTGCATTTCATACACATTTAAATTATAATACATTTTCATTGATTTGCAATTAACATCTAATTAAGTGTCTGGAAACATTACATGCAGTTCACACTTAAGTATGTTCTTTTAAAGTATATTGTTTCCATAATAATTAAGCACTTTTAGCAGGATAACTAGACCAGCAATGTAAAACATGATGCTGCATTTCGTTATAACAACTTAACATTTATTGAGATGAACTTAAATTTCCAACTTAACTAAACTAGTCAACTAAAGTTATAATTTTTATGTTAAATACAAACACTTATTTTTTTTTAAAGCTTGAACAACACATTATTAATTATTATAATGTTGACTTTTAAGTTGTGATAACTAATCATTCACATTTACATTCATACACCATCTTTATTTATGCAAGCTACATGCAAATATTTGAGACAGACGACGTTTTCTTTATAAAGCCTGAAATGTGCTGTTTGTGGACAAAGATGCTTTATTGAGATGTTAGTTGGTGAGATCAGATCTGAACATGAAGAAACTGAGCAGAACTTCACACACCGATAGAGAAACATACAGCATTTACCTTCTCAAACATCCTTATACCATGTGTGTGTGTAGTGTGTGTGTGTGTGTGTGTTTTGAGTCCTGTTGATCGCCCATGCATAATGGATGAGACCTGGAGGAGGTGAAGGTTTCATCATATACATAAATTCTCTGCTCCTCACAACACACAGCTAATGTAGACTTCCCTGTGGTGTGTGAGGTGTGTGAGTGTGTGAGTGTGTGTGTGTGTGTGTGTGTTTGTTTGTGTGTGAGTGTGTGTTTGTGTGTGTGTGTGTGTGTGAGTGTGTGTGTGTGTGTGTGTGGTGGTGTTTTTGAGTGCGTGAGTGCGTGTGTGCGTGTGTGTGTTTGTGTGTGTTTGTGTGTGTGTGTGTGTGTGTGTTGTTGAGTGTGTGTGTGTGTGTGTGTGTTGTGTGTGTGTGTGGGAGGTGTGTGTGTACTGTGTGTGTGTGTGTGTGTGTGTGTGTGAGTGTGGTTTGAGTGTGTGATGTGTGTGTTGTGTGTGTGTGTGTGTGTGTTGTGAGTGTGTGTGTGAGTGTGTGGTGTGTGTGTGGTGTGTGTGTGTGGGTGTGTGTGTGTTGTGTGTGTGTGTGTGTGTGGGTTCATGAGGGTGTGTATGTGTGTGTGTGTGTGTGTGGATGTGTGTGTGTGTGTGTGTGTAGTGAGTGTGTGTGATGTGTGAGTGTGTGTGTGTGTGTGTGTGTGTGTGCGTGTGTGTGGTGTGTGTGGTGGTGTGTTTATGTGTGTGAGTGTGTGTTGTGTGTGTGTGTGCATGATTGGGTGGGTGTGTGTGTGTGTGTGTGTGTGTGGTGTGAGTGTGTGTGGTGTGTGAGTGTGTGTGAGTGAGTGTTTGTGTGAGTGTTGGGTGTGTGGAGTGTGTGTGTGAGTGTGCTGAGTGTGTGTGGAGTGTGTTGTGTGATGTGTGTGATAAATACATACCCATACGCATCAGAGTCACACTAAAGTATTCATGTCAGTCTTGAGGAAGAAACTTAGATGAGATTTGTTTAGAGTTCTGAAGTTCAGAATGAGATGATTAATTATTGATTATTGATCATGTGATCTGGTGAAATATTACATCAGCTTTCCTGCTGCTTGAGAGGAGAACAAAAAACTAAAACTGCTGAACACTTACAGACTTCAGGTGAACCGATCGGAGCTGAGCTGAGAACATTTACCAGACAGACATATTTCTTATTGACCATGATTTTGTTTTCACTATTTTATTCTTATTAAAACATATATTGTTGTTTCTATACTTACACAAGTGTTATTTTGAACAGGACCTGCATTATTGTGACTTACAAACTTGTATACTTCATTTTATATACTATAATAATATTTATTACTGTTTTTAATTAGCTTTTATTTTTATATTTTCAATTTTTAATTTTAATATTAAAGTATTATTCATTTTGTTATGTGCATATTTTCATTGGTGTTTTTTTTTATATTTCTATTAGGTGCAATTTTATTTTATTTGAGTTTTAGTATTTCTCTTACTTACCAAAGCAACACTTCTAATGTTCATGCAAGTTTTTTTTCTTTAGTTTTACTTAAGATTAGAATTGGTTGATGGTTAGTAGCATGCAATTGTTCATATTGTAATGTTATTACTATAATAAGTCCTCAGATAAAAAGACTGAAACACACAGCCGGTACAGTGCTGTGTTTGTGTTTCAGACGGACGTCATACTGAAGGCCGCTTTGCTCAGTGACGTCTTAAGTTGTGTTGAAACACCACCACAGCATTTCATTCTCAAAGCTTCCAGAGATCCACGCGTGTGTTTCGCTCTCGCTGAGCTCTGATGATTCAATTCATCCATTCAAAGAGATTAAATGAGTTTCATTAGTCCCGTCTGGATGACACGTGTAGATGTTTCAGACTCGTTATGTGCAAACACTAATGAGCTGATTGAGGCAGTGCAGGATCCGGTGTGATCCAACACCTTATTGCGATCCGCGTTTGGATTCCAGTCGGTTCAGTCATAGACGCTTTACACGTCCACATCGGACTCGGTGAGCCACTCAGAGAGGAGAAGAGCGTGAATTAATACATTAATTAATAAATAAATCCCGTTTCAGACACACACTATCTGTACTGCTTTGTGCAAAATAAGGATACTTAAGTGTACTGAATGTGCCTTTGTAGTGTACTTCAAATCTAAAAGGTATGTTTTACCAAATAAAATAAGTACACTTAAGTGGCCTTTATTTCATTAATATGAAGAGAGACACTTTCAAGATAGTATTTATTAACATGCTTAAAAGGTTTTACTTAAAATCATATTTTAAGTCATTATGATTTAATAATCATTTGTGGGGTTTTAAAGAAGTACACTTGTTTTGATGTGCTGACTAACATACTAAATCACATGTAAATTACTTAATTATAATTTTAACTCTAGTGTGTTATTCAATATCACATTTAAAGTTAATATAGATTATAAATGCACTTAAACTTCATTATTTAAATACATAAAATATTTAAATAAACGACAAACAAGTTTCAATAGAAATGACATTAAATTAAAGTGTATTTTAGTTTATCATAAATGCTTGTCAGTACCTTCAGCAGTACTTTAACCATATTTCATAGACAATAAAGATATCAAGATGTAATTCAGTCCTACTTAAGTGGGTCAGAAACACTCAAAAGTTTGTTTTACATTTGAATTATAATACAATTTTGTTTAATTATGCAATTTAGATCATAACATTATTTCCCGAAAGCATTACATTAGTTCACACTTAAGCATATTTATATATATATAGTTGAAATGACTTGTAAAGGCTGTTTGATTATACTTAAGCCAGCAAATGAACCTTTAAAGTTTAATTAGGTGGAAAATATGGTACTGTGCAAGAAAACCTTGCGCTACAGCTGATGGGGTTTGTAGTGAGCCAAACCAATGATGAGTCTAACGACTCTGAATCAGGTCTGAGAAACTACGCTGATGCCAGAATCTGTCCGTTTGACTGCTGTTTCAGTGTCGTCAGCCGTTTCATCTGTCCTGTTTGTGTGTGTGTGTGGTGTGTGTGACCACAGAGAGTCCAGCCGACAGACTCGGCTCTGTTTAAGATGTCTTCATTCTTCTGTCTGCTCCACGTCTCACTTTCTGCTCATTCCTCTTTCTTTGTGTCTTTCTATGAAACGCTGGGATTCATCCGCTTAATTAAATAACACACAAAGCTCAATCTTCCATCAGGCCTCGTCTGTTACGTCAGCGCTGATATTTGCAGTGATTTACTGAATTCTGGGTGTGTGTCTGTAATGCATTCAAACAGCCGTCACGAGGAGGCGAGATCGTCTTTATGGATGAAGCGATTTCCGGCAGTAAGCGAAGGACAAAGCCAATCATGCCACGAATGAATGCTTTCTCACAATTAATGCATGTCAAGTTTGCTTATTAATGAAAATGTATTATAGTTTACATTAACATAATATTTTTAATTTGTCATTATTACGAAGGTCACTTTTTAAAAGTGTACTTAAGTCTGTTTAGAAACACAGCCATGAAAGTGTCTCTCTTTAAGTCACTTAAGTGGCCTTTTATTTCATAGATTAGTATATTACCTGAATTTGTTATTGTATTTTTTTTTTAAATATACTTTTAAGATTTGAAGTACACTTCTTTTTCACAATGGTACACACATAGCCTGAAACAAAATCAAGTTTGTATGGATTAGTGCTGTCAAGCGATTAATCATGATTAATCACATCCAAATAAAATTTTTGTTTAGTAAATACTATATGCAGTTTTATTTGTGACATTTATTATTTAGATGAATGCACAAACATGCATGTATGTATATATATAAACAAAACATATTTTTCTTAAATATATTCATGCATGGTGTGTATTTATACATAATAAATATACACAGTACAAACACCTGTATTTGCTCACAGTAGAGTTACGGTTATTCTTGGTTTCATCGGAGTGAAGTTGAGATTAAGTGTGTTTGTGTTTCTGACTCAGACGTGACACACAGACTGTTTTAATGTGTCTTGTGCGCTCTGTGTTAGTGTTTCTGGTGGTTCTGTCGGGATATTGATGAGATATCAGTTATCTCTTGACTTTACACACACAAAGAGACTCGACACATTTATCGTGAAAGAGCATCTCTAACGCGATGAAACGAACGCAGCACAAGGTCAGAGTCACAGAACGCTTTGAGAAGCTCTGTGATCGCGGTGGCAGTATGAGACGGCTGACAGCTGAAGACAGAAGTGACGCGTGGCCATGTAAACACACAGACGCTCATATATTTGCAAATGGATGTGGATGAATGATCCGACTCCAGACAACGGCTACACTGAATATTAACAACTCACCTTTCTCTCGCTGTCCGCTGCGTCGGTTTATTTATTTCATGATTTGATTAATTTGATGTTTGGCTGGGAGGAGATAAACCTGCTCATTTTGTATATCTCAGAACCTTTAGATCAAGTAGCATTTCCTTGCATCTTCTCTCCTGGAACGTTAACTCAAACGAGCGCTGACATCTAATGAACATCAAAACGCGCGAGACGCCAGACACACACGGAACAGTGAACACAAACCGGAGCAGCGTCGTGAACACACAGAAACTGCAGATGAAGTTTAGTTTGGGGTTCAGTCATCATGTTAGCGGTTCATGTGTGTGTAAACACTGTAAGCAAACAATTGTAAGCATTTGAAGCTCATTCATCCAATTACCCATCAAATCACATCTGCTGGAGCTGCATTTAAAGCGATTTTTACTGTCGTAAAGTGCTTTAATGTGACACACACACACACACACGCCATGGTTTTATACGTACAGACCGTATATTCTATTGCTCTACACCAACCCTACCCCTAAACCTACCCCTCACAGGAGACTTTCTGCATTTTTAGATTTTCAAAAAAACTCATTCTGAATTATTTATAAGTTTTTTGAATTATGGGGACACTGAAAATGTCCTCATAAATCACCTTCTTGTTGTAATACCTATGTCATACCCATGTTATTATACAAATTTGTGTCCTCATAAACCACATAAACATGCACACACACACACACACACCACACTTATCAAAGCTCTTGTGTTCCTCAGGATTGATGTTAATTGGTAGATGAACGTCAGTTCTTCACACCTGCGTGTTTCTCTGTGGATTTGGTCTCTATCCAGCAGCAGCAGATCATCAAGACCTTTAAAACCCGCTGGGAGCCCGTCGGATTTGAGGCTAAATCCAAGATCCCACATCTAAAGATCGGCTGCGTCCCGATTCGCATACTTATGCCACGCACTTCAACTGTGTGCTTTGCTGGTTATGGGCAACTGCATACTTCTCAGCATGTAGTCAGAAAGTGCACAAGCATAATGCCATTCCTTTGTGAAAAAGAAATGTGCTTAACTGTATTAAATGTGCACTTGTAGTGTACTTCAAATTTTAAATGTATATATCTCTACTTGCAGTAGTGATGGCCGCTTTTGAAGCACTGCTTCATGAAGCTTCGGAACCTTTGCGAAGGCTTTGTTGCGTCATAACGGTTTCGAAACGTTTCGAAATCCCAGTGGTTTGCCGAAGAGGGGGAGAGATGATCTCTGTGAAGCCGTGAATCATGCGAGTTCTTTGAGATCGAACCACTGAACCAGCGTCTATGGTTTTTACCTGATCTCGGATCAGATTGATCTATGTGTAGACATTTTAAATGAGACAGTTGTGTAATTAAAGGATGAGTAGTAGTTAATAGTCTCTTATTGACCTGTTTAGACAAGCTCTCCATAAAACAAACAAAACAAGCCCTTGCAAATTAATAATAATTACTTAAAAAACACATTGTAATTGTTTCTTTTATTAATTGTTAAATATCACATGTAAAGTTAATATTTTAAATTGTCACTAAGTTCCACTATTACAAATGTTCGTCATTACAAATATATTTAAATACATGACATGCACATTTCCATAAAAATGTCATTAAAAGTGTATTTTAGTTGATCATAAATGCTCATCAGTACATTCAGCATTACTTTAACCTTATTTCAAACACAATTAATTATGCATAATTACATGCAAAAACCAAACCAAAATCCCAACCCTAACCATATATTAAGTACATGTAGTTAATTAATATTTCTCAGCACTTAAATGTATAATTACACTGCAACAAAGACAGCTTAAAATAAAGTGTAACCCAGTTTCAATTTATTGTAATTACATGCAATTAGTTGTCCAGAAACATTACATTCAGTTCACACTGAAGTTATTATTTCTCTAATACAATAGTTATAGTGTACTTTTTCAGCAAGGTATAGTCAGATGATATAAAACGAAATTCTGAATTCCACATTGATAGAGTCTAAAATGAAAGCCCAAATCCGTTCAACCAGAAGAGAGTCGAGCATTAAAAGTGACATGACGCACACACACACACACAACACACACACAACAACACATAACATAATTATAATAATAATAATTTTTTGTCATCTAATTTTCCTGAGCAGCATTTTTCCCCCCAGTTTTTGTTGGGTTCCACAAGCTGTGAAGGAGTGTGTTGATCTTAGAGGGATTTTAATTGGCTTCAATGTCAATCTGGCAACCCAGTTTGCAGGGAACGACTTTCCAATCCCTGTTTGTTCTGGCTATACTCGGCTAATTTATGCTAATTTATGTAATGTTGGTCAGACTGAGCTCTTATGGTATTGGGCAGAGACACTTATATTTGCATATGTGAGGCTTCATTGTGCTGGAAAAACACAAACTTCAGTTTCCATCTGACGAACAGAAGAGTGTGGAAGCATTTAATAATTATTATGAGCTGATTCAGCAATGGGTCATTAGCTGGATTTCAAGAGTCTGTCGAGGGCTCTGGACACACGGAGTGTTTGAATCTGGCTCGCGACGGCCGGCTGCCTATCAATACAGTGAGGTTACGGCCGCCGCTGTAATTACAGCGCATTAGCATTCCTACGGTGATTGTTGAGCTTCTCTTATTCTGCGCTTTGTTTTTTGGATGTTATTTCTGGCAAATCTCCTCCTGCTCTGACCTTCACAAGTTGCTTGTTTTTGGTGCTTGGAGCCGTTTCTGCTGAGCGTTACACTTCTGCTAAACAACAGAGACATCGAATGACCAACGGCGGCTAAACAGAATTCAATATGTCCAGCGCGTGGACACGCAATTAGTGCTGCAGGAGGAACAACGCTGCTATTCTGAGCCACACACACACACGCACCTAAACCACTCACACACGACACACTCACACACACACCCACACAAGCACGACACACACACACACCACCACACACACACTCACACACACACACAGCTACCACACACACACCCTCACACACACCCACACACACAACACACACACACGCGCCAAACACGCACACGCACACACACACTCACACACACACACACACACACACACACACACACGCACACACACACACACACACCTCCCACACACACACACGCACACACGCACACCACACGCACACTACTCACACACACACCAACACACACACCACTCCACTCCAGCACGCACACACAACACACACTCACACACCACGCACCATCACACACATACGCACACAAAGCTCACGCCCATCTACAGCCCACACCACACACACGCACACACACTGCACACGCACACACACACACACACAAGCTCCTATATGTTCGGCACACACACACACACACACACACACTCAACACACACACGCCACCGCACACACTCACACACTCACACACACACACACTCACACACCCACACGCACACACACACACACACACACACACACTCACACACGCACACACACACCCACACAAACACACAAACGCTCCACCGCACACAGCGCCCAACGCATCACAATCTCCACACACACAACACGACTCGTGCACACAGCTCGCTACAACTCACACACATATTACACACACACACACACACATTCTCACACACACACTCTCACACACACAGGACACGATTACACACACTCACACACACACAGGATGATATATAAACCGTTGTTAAAACGTTACAATACAGTTTAATTTGTAAACTCTTTTTAGGGAAGCTATTTTGAAATAGTTGCTTTCCAAGCTACTCATACATTTAAATAAGCTAAACTACGGTCTAGCTACTCAGTATTAAACGTAATTAAACTACAGACGAGATCCACATCGAGTAGTTACACTGCACTAAAAAAAAGGAAGTACACCAAGTTCATTTTACTAAGTTCAAGTGTACTACTATGTAGTAATTATACAAAAAACTACTATACTTGTAAGTGTACTATTTCAATTATTTTGACTAAATTGGACTAAGTTGGTTTTTATTAAGATCACCGATCAAAAAAAAAAAAAAACAAAAAAAAGATCGGATCCATGGATCGGAATCGGTCGATTTTTCTCATGATCGGCCCGGATTGTGACCGACCCGTACCTTCAAGTCTCACTTTCTTTTCCGATTCCGAGCCGATCCGTCTCGTTACCAGCGGCACAGGCAATAACGTTAACCGTTTATGCCTGTTTTGGCGAGTATCCAGTTAAACACAGTCAGTTTTGGAACGTTAAATAGTTGAGAAGAGAACTCATGCTGTGTAACAGTATATGGGGTCCCGGGATAAACTCTTAAAGGGGCCGCAGTCTAATATACCTGCTGCTGTCTGTCATATTAATCCAAGAACAGAAGACAAAGATAATCACTTTCTGCTCTTGACTCCATACGTTTTATAACTTTAATGTAAGCATTAATCTGTATTTAATTTTTACAATGAAGCCAAGGCTACATAAACTAAAGTAATAAAATGTAAAATAACACTGGATGTGCTTTTTTTCATTTGATTACTTTAATTTCTGTAGTATTTCTTACCTGAATAAAAACTTTATTCTATTGCATTTATTTTTTGCTGTTGTTTGCAATTTTTTTTATTTGTTCTTATTTTATTACTGACTTTTTACTTATTCTTTTCTCTATGAAATTTAAACTTTGCATGGAAGAAAGGAATTGTGTTTGTATATGCTTGTCAATTATAGTTCTTAGAAAGAAAGAAAATCGGAATCGGCAAAAATCTGTATCGGCAGATCACACTAACAAAAATATCGGAAATCGGAATCGGCCAAGAAAATTGTAATCGGTGCATCTCTAGTTTTTTAAGTCTTATAGTAGTGAACAAACTAGTTTAACCAGTTTTTAATTTGCATTTCAACTATGCTATTAACTATGAGACTAAAACTATTAGTTTATTAGCTATATACTTCTGCCCACTTTTAAGTACACTGCGACGATATCAACCTCAAATTTAGAACACAAAATGTTTAGGATAATGGATTTGAGTTTCTTACAGTTTTAGAGTAAAACACATTCTGGAAAATATATGTTCCGTATAAAATCTAAAAATAGTATTTTTATGCATTTTTTCATAATAAACTTATATAACAAACTAACTTTTTATTTATTTGTTTATTTATTTATGTGCTCCAAAGCATTCAAGATTCATGACAGATTAAGTTAGAAACTTCATTTTCAGGTCTATGCTCAAAAAGTGGTCAACAGGTAATAAATGGATTATAACTACTGCATAAATATACTTTAGTACCATAACAATACAAAATACAGTGAAAAAAAGTTTTGAGTCTGGTCGCTCTTAGTAGCGTGGCCACTTGTAGTTTGCTTGACCAGCTCTCAGAATGGAGCACTACGGAGGTGTTTTAATGGGTTTGATGGTGTAGTGCTGTTATGTTTTGTCATTCTAGCGTGTTAACGAGGTGTAAGTGAGGTTATGTCCTGATGTGTGTTTCCTCAGCGTCAGATACAGCAGAACAAATGTACCTGCCAGACGCTTTTATCAGCAGCTTTATTTTAAGACTCCCCCTGTTTTGTGGGACACTTTATTCCGCAGGAGCACCATACGCACACTAAACTAACGTCCTCATAAAGATAACGTATCTGCAGACGCGCTGAATGAATAAACCACTGGATAGTTCGCTCTCTGCACTTGCGAGGACCTTCGGGAAGAGTTTAGCTTGAGTTTTTGAGTGTGAATGTCACCTCAACTCTTGCTTTTGTTTGTGGTTAAATACTAATGTGATATCAATATCATACACATACGTACAGTATATAGAGGAATAACGAATCACTCGACACAAGCGCGTTAAACAGACATGCTCATGTGTTACAATGGAAGTAATAAACTTCAGTACTGATAGAGTTTCCTTCAAATGTCTGCCGTTGATCCAGATGTGTTTACAAGCATGTTACTTGAATGCAGCTTAATCAGCTTTGAATTGTCGAATGGCAGTAGTTGAGATAAAGCAGAAAATGAACTGCAGAAGAAGCCATTAAACGCAGTCGTGACTAATGGATGCCGTCTCAGTTCAGTGATAGAGAATGTAAGTATAATTAATCGTATTGATCTACTGACACAACATCATGTCTAGTATTAGCTGTGATTGTCGGGGATCATTTTATTCCAGATGTAGGTCGTGTGCTTTGACAGGCGGATCCTCAAACGGCAAACACACGATTCAATCGGAGATTATTTCAGTTGCACTGTGACACATCGAGATTAAACTGTGTAGCCGTGTTCGTGGGGGTGTGTGTGGGTGGTGGTGTGTGATAGAATGTGTGTGTGTGTGTGGTGTGAGAGAGAGAAGAGAGAGAGTGTGTGTGTGTGTGTGTGTGTGTGTGTGTGAGAATGTGTGTGTGTGTGTTTTGTGTGTGAGAGAGAGAGAGAGAGTGGGGTGTGTGAGAGAGAGTTGAGAGACAGTGTGTTGTGTTGTGTGTGTGTTGTGTGGTTAGAGAAGATAGAATAGTAGTGTGTATTGTGTGGACGAGAGAGAGTGTATGTGGTGTGTGGTGAGAGTAGAGTAGAGAAGTTGTGTGTGGTGAGAGAGAGAGGTGTGGTGTGTTGTGGTGTGTGTGGAGAAGAGGAGGGGGTGTTGGTGAGAGAGAGAGAGTGGTTGTGTTAGAATGTAAAAAGTGATGTGGTGTGTGTGTGTGTGTAGAGAGAGAGAGAAGAGAGGGGTGTGGGGTGAGAATGTGTGGGTGTGTGTGTGGTGAGAGAAGAGAGAGAGATTGTGTGTGTGGTGTGTGAGATAGAGAGAGAGAGAGGGAGTGTGGGGGTGTGTGAGAGAGAGAGAGAGCTGTGTGTGTGTGTATGAGAGAGAGATAGAGTGTGTTTGTGTGTGTGTGTGAGAGAGAGTAGAGAGTGTGTGTGTGTGAGAGTGTTGTGTGTGTGTGTGTGTGTGGAGAGAAGAAGTGTGTGTGTGGTGTGGTGGTGTGTGTGTGTGTGAGAGAGAGAGAGAGTTGTTGTGTGTGTGTGGTGAGTGTGTGGAGAGAGAGAGACGAGATGGTGTGTGAGAGAGAAGTGTGTGTGTGTGGTGTGAGAGAGAGAGAGAGAGTGTGTGTCGGTGTGTGTGTGTGTGTGTGAGGAATAAGAGAGAGAGAGAGAGATGGGGTGTTGTGGGTGGTGGGAGAGAGAAGAGAGTGGGTTGTTGTGTGAGTGTTTGTGAGAGAGAGAGAGAGTGTGTGTTTTGTTTGAGAGAGAGAGAGTGTTGGTGTGTTGGTGATAGAGAGAGAGATGTGTTTGTGTGTTGTGTGAGAGAGAGAGAGTGTGTGTGGGTGGGTGTGAGAGAAGAGAGAGTGTGTGTGTGTGTGCGTGAGAGAGAGAGTGTGTGTGTGTGTGTGAGAGATAGAGATGTGATGGTGTGGTGTGGGTGGTGGTGGAGAGAGAGTTTGTGTGTAGAGAGAGGAGTGTGTGTGTGTGTGTTTGTGTGAAAGAGAGAGAGTGTGTGTGTGTGTGTGTGTGTGTGGTGTTGTGGTGGTGAGCGAGAGAGTGTGTGTGTGTGTGTGTGTGTGTGTGTGTTGTGTGGTGTGTGTGTTGGGTGGTGTGTGTGTGTGTGTGTGTGAGAGAGAGAAAGAGAGATATGTGTGTGTGATAGCGTGTGGCGTGTTTTTTTTGTGACAAATGAGCACATAAATGTGTATAATGACAAAGGTATGACAGGTATTACAAGGAGAAGGTGACATTACCCCATGTCCCCACTTTTCACAAAAACGTGAAAAGTGCGCAACCGCTGTCTTCCTCTCTTGTGTCGCTCTAATTAGTTGTCAAAATTTCTGACCTGCGTTCTCAGTCAAACCGCTGTGAAAGTGTCACCGTTTAAAACTTCCCGTTTCATCGTGTTGTCTGGGTGAGCGAGTCTGTTTGCTGTAAAGCTGTGAAAATAACACCTCAGATCATCAATATTTGAACAGAAACCACTGTTACTGTCTGTACACGTCAGACAATTAAATGCTTTTGTTTGACCGCTAACATCGATTTCTCAGTAAAAATGGGTATTTCTCTTGTGAAAATGTGTACTTAATTGTACTGAATGAGCACTTGTAGTGTACTTAAAAATATATATACAATTCTGTACTAATTGATAAGATAATCTAAATGAAATAAAAGGGCACTAAAGTGACTTAAAGAGAGACACTTTCATGACTGTGTTTCTAAACACACTTAAGTACTTTTAAAAAGTGTCCTTTGTAATAATGTCAAAAATAAATGTTTTTCTGTAAACTTTCTCCAGTAATTATCCTATTATGTGAACGTCAAGGCAAGGTCTCTTTTTTATCACTTATATTGTTATGTTTATCAGTAAGGGATGATCTTCAAATGTCAACACTGTTACCATCGTTTGGTTTTGTACAGCTGATCATTAAAGAGTGCTAAATAGTCCTCAAGTAACCTTGTGGTTTCATGACCTCGTATCCTACCATCAACCCTGTTACTGAATCACAATTATCTCGAAATCGTATAAAAATGTATGAATTTGTCTTGAAACTGCACTGTGTAATTAATTAACTCTTAAACACATGCTAGCATGTATGAAATCATCTTATATAAGGCGCTTATTCCTCACTGCTGATTCGCTCATGCTCTACACAAGCGGCGCTAGTAATTTGCCATTACAACCCGATTAGTTTTGCAGTGCTTGATGTCTTATTCTTTCTAATTGCCCTGTCATGAACGCTCGCTGAACTGTAATTAATTAGCCGGTTTCACGTGTTCTCCTGAGCTAATGTGAGCATCTGCGTCCAGTGTCTCTCTACCTGCCTTCATCTGAGTCCATTCATCTGAGCTTCGCGCTCTTAAAAAGAATATTTCTGTGCATGTGAAGGGAGAATGACACGTTAAAAGGCTTTCTATCCATTATCAAATCTCACAAGCATGTGTAAGAAAGTGATTTATGCGCTTTAACGTTTGATGCATTATGAATGTGCTCTCATTAAAGATTCACGTGCTCTATTTCAGCGGTTAAGGTTGTCTTGGATATTTTAATCACTGTATTGCAAATGAGGATGTAAAGCGGTCTGTCTGCTGTAGTTTCGCTAGTATTTGAGCTCCAAAACAGAACGAGGATCAGAGACTGAGGTCAGCATGGTCGTTTTCCAGTGAAAGTGTGTGGAAAACAGCCCTTAAGAAATGACATGAACACATTTGCTGATTTCCAGCACCTTGCGTCATGAGCGCTGCGTTTTTTTTAAGACATCATGTCAAGCTAAAAATAGTTCAACTTTGAAAGTGTGTCTGGAGATCATTGCGTTCTGATCCTGTCTGACAGGACAAATAATTACAGAGTGAATGTGTGTCACTTCTGAGCTCTGAACCCCCCCGAGTGCGGGGGGGGTGGGGGGACCTCGGGTTTTCAGGGTGCTGCTTCACTTGCAGTGTTTATTTCATTACTCATCAGAATTAGCTTATTATATAACTGTATACTTCAGCACAACACACACACACACACACACACACACACGCACACACACACACACACACACACACATACACGCACACACACACACAAGCACGCACACACGATTCAATCATGTGTGGGATTTCCATTGACTTCCATTGTTTTTAAACAATGATAATGATATTTGCTCTAATAACCCTGAACCTTCACACATATTTCACTTTATTTTTTTTATGTTTATTGTTTTTTATTGAAGTCTGTTTTCTGGGAGTCATCAGACTCGCCTCTTCAAACACACACACACACACACGCGCGCATGGACAGAGACACTGAGATGTGAAGAAGGTCATGCCGTCATTATGGGGCTAATGATAAGCATGAATAATGAACGAAACACATAAATTATGCAGCAGGTGTCAGCGGATTATGGAATAATTCATGATAATAACACGCATTCCTTCTAAACACGCTAGAGACTTTCACAGATATCACTGACCTGACCCAGCCGAAGGTCTCCAGAAACCACGCCAGACCTCATCAGTGATCACTGGTATTGTTGTTATTCACGTGCAGGAGAATGAAATATAATCGTCTACAGAACCCCCAAAAAAAATGGTTTTACTTGTTTCACTGGGAAATTGCTAATAAATTTCACGAAGAATTGCAAAGAAATGGCACGTACCACACTGAATTAAAGGCGTAATATGAAAGTTTTCGCCACTAGAGGTCGCATTTTCAAACTTTCAAAAGCTTGACGACGCTATGAAGGAAAGTGGAACTATTAGAGATGTCGTTTTCATTATCCAGAGATGTATGGAATTCACAAATCACGTTCACAGATGAGATAATAAATTCATTTTTTATTACCTGTACATTTGATCACACTATTTTATGTCATCGTAATGAATTCACTGCAAGGAACGTGAAATTTAAAGCTATATTAGCCTGTTACTATTTGTCAAATGATTTGGTTTTGTGTGTTTAAAGCGATAGTACTAAAAGTACATTTGAACAAACCCACAGTATTTGCTAGTAATGACTCAATATTTTTGTGCAACACGTGTTTAATTAAGGCCTGTTAACACCGAGGACGATAACTATGACGATAACGATAAAGATGTTGAATCGTTCTCAATATTTAGGAATAGCAGAGTCCACACCACAGCTATAACGATAAAGGCACAGAGAAACGAAATCGTTGGAATCACTTTCAGAACGATAAAAACATTGACAGCCAATCAGAATCAATCCTGCTATAATGAGCTCGAGAATTTAAAGCGGCAGACAAATGGCTTAGAATAAACAGACAATATCGTCCGCTGCTGTGGACGCTAATTTAGTTATCTTTGTAGTTATCGTTCTTGGTGTGAACAGCTTAACATGCAGCTACCAGGAAAAAAGCAGTGACAGCCCATTTGTCCACGTGTGTTGCCATAGTTTCTACAAGTGGAAACCGAGGAGTAGCATCGCGATTATTACACATCTGATCGCGCGCAACAATGACAGGTGACGAGCAATAATTTAAAATCGAATTTCTCTGGATTTACAAATCCAACTTTTGGGTCGATATGTAAGTAAAACTGCATAGAAAATATCACACTGCTAGTGCGTTTTGGAGATTCGTTATGAAAATAGTACATATTTTGCCTTTAACAGCAGAATATTTTTACAGACTGGTGCTGTTTTCATGGTCTTTCTGCTCATCTTTGCTCTTAACCAAGTGATTTTTCATGGTGACGCGACTCCTCCGCTGCTTAGCGTTGCCCGAAGCGACGGGATCTTGGAAGGCCGAATGGAATTGTTCTGTACTGTGAAGCATGGGTTTGCAGGCCAGCTGGACGGTTTATTCCTGCCGAGGTAGGTTCGCAGTCTACGCTGGGCATTGTGTAACGCCCGGGAGAGACGGGATGGAGGTCTCATGGATACAAGTCAAAGCTTTGCGACGGTCTGAAGTGCTTCTGGATGGAAGATCTGAGCCTGTTGTCATTATCTGTGGTTGTGTGTTCTGTGTTAGAGAGCACACTAACTCCACTAAACTAGCCTCCAGATGCTATCAAAACACTCTCAACTTTTCCAGTCGCAACACTTTTTATTTTATTTTTAAGAATGCGCGTGATGATTGCAATGTGCCAATGCTTACGAACATAAATCAGTTTTTTCTTGTTTTTTGCAGAATGTCTCGCTTTCTAGTTAGCGCTTAGCCCGAATCGCAATCTGATTATGTAGTGAATCAGTGTTTGAATCGACTCTTTCAGATGAATCCTTCAACAAGTTAGTCATTATGAAGTATTTTCGCTATTAAGCAGATAAAAGCGCAAATTCAAATTTTTTTTGACGGAGTGTGGAGGTGTGTGTGGGATGAGAGACGAGAGGAGTGTGTGTGAGTGTGTGGGTGGATGTGAGAGTTTGTGTGTGTGTGTGAGAGAGAGAGTGCTTGTGTGTGTATGTGTGTGTGTGTGAGCATTGAGAGAGAGAGTGGTGTGTGTGTGTGTGAGATGTGTGTGTTTGCCTACAGAAGGTGTTGGATAAAAAAGCTCAAGTGCTTCATGAAAGACATACTCACTCTCCCCAGAACACAGACAGACAGATGCGCCGTTTACTCACGTGCGTTTCACGTGGATCTTACAGTCCAGCATTCTCATCTTTATGAGGCGTGGTTCTCTTCATCTTTGCAGAATCATCGTGGAGTTATTAATTAAATCCGTCAGTGGTTTACCTGTCAATGGGGCACTTACACTGACATTGATTACAGTAGTGTCGGCCAACTCTGCATTACACAACAGTTGCTTGAATAATGCGCAAATCCAAATTCTCCTCCAAAACTCACTTTGATGTGGGTGCTGGCATGTGTGACTGAGAGAGTGTTGTGTGTGTCGGTAGTGTGTGTGCTGTGCAGTGTTTGTGAGGTGTGAAGTGAATGTGATGTGTGTTGTGGTGTGCGATAGGGCGTGTGACTGAGAGTTGTGTGTGATGTTGTTGTGTGTGTGTGTGACTGAGCGAGTGTGTGTGTGTGTGTGTGTGTGTGTGTTGTGTGTGTGTGTGTGTGTGTGGTGGTGCTGACGAGAGGTGGTGTGTGTGTGTATGTGTGACTGAGAGTGTTTTTCGGGTGTGGGGGGTTATGTGTGATGATGTTTGGATGTGTGAATGTGAATGTGTGTGGAGCTGATGATGAGTGTGTGTGGGGGTGTTTGTAGTGTGTGTGTGTTGCTGAGTTGTTGTGAATGTGAATGTGTGTGTGTACTTGCTGTGTGTGTGGGTGCTGTGTGTGTTGTGTGTGAGTAGTGGGTGAATGTGTGGTCTGGTGTGTGTGTGTGCAAGTGTGTGGTGGAAAATGTGTGTGTGTGGATGTGTTTCATGATGACCTTTTTAAATGAGCTCATATCAGACAATAAATAAAAAAAAAGTGTTCAAAAGAAGCCCAAAAGAAAATGATTTACAGTGTATCACATGTTACAAGTTTATGGTCAGCAAGATTAATTTTTTTACAGGAAATTCATATTTTTTCATCAAGAAAGCATTACATTGATCGAAAGTGACAGTAAAGACATTATAATGTTACAAAATATTTCTATATTAGCATGGCTTATTAGTAAATAAATACTTTTAAAATAATATTTTTACTTAAGGTGGGATCTGAAGGTAATGTGCACTAATAAATAAACCAAGTAGTATCGATGTCAATTTATTTTAAATGCAATTAGTTGAATTTAAGAGTGTTTTTGACCCACTTAAGTATGACTTACATCTTTATATGTAATTTTTAATAATTACTTCTGTTGTATTTGAAATATGATTAAAGTACTGCTGAATGTACTGACGAGCATTTATGATCAACTAAAGTATACCTTTGTCATTCCTGTTGAAACTCGTATGTCATGGATTTTAAACATACTTGTGATGATGAAGATGCAGTTTAGTACATTTAAAATATATTAACATTCATGTCTATTTTCATGTCCATTATAGTATGTTAGTCAAACATTAAAATCAAGTGATACTCTTTAAAACACCACAGAAGATCATTAAAACATATAGATCTTAAAGTCAAACTTTAAAAGTTAAAACTTTATTGAAATTATCACATAAGGTCATTATTACAAAGTGCACTTAAGTGTGTTAAGAAACACAGTCATGAAGGTGTCTCTCTTTAAATCACTTAAGTGGCCTTTTATTTCATTCATGTTCTGCAAGTACAGTTAGTAAATATAATTGTAAGATTTGAAAGACACTACAAGTGCACATTCAGTACAGATAAGCACATTTTTTTTACAAGGGGTCCATCAAATGACATTTACAGCTCATCTGTGATTGGCGGTAATGTTCTCCCTGAATTTGGATAATCCAGACAGTAGTATAGCCGGATAGTAGAATGTTATTTCATGTGACTTCAGTCACAGGTCAGTGTGTGATTTAAGTTTGAGTTATGAACGCCTTCAGCTTCTTCACTTCAGAGAGGGGAAATACAACCCCCCCCAACAAACAAACACATGATACTAAACATAGACATTTCTGTAGAGACGGTTCCCTGCTGCTTCCACGTCCCCGCTGAACGCCGTTTATGTTTAGTTCTCGCAGAGCAGGACATTTGCACAGGCAATTTCAGCAGACGCACTCATTTCCCTGAGCGAGCGCGGCTGTTAGAGCGCCGCACTCATGTGTTTTCTGTGAGATCATGTGACTGAGCTCTGATCGCGTTCTGCCCTTTTTTTTTTTTCTTTCTTTTTTTTTTTTCATGCTCTGAACAGTAAGTAAGCTAAAGCACTCATCATGCCGAGCAAACCTGCGAGACTCAATCCACACTGAGTCCGCTGATGGATTACAGCATATAGCACTCCAGCCGTCTGCAGACAGAATTTAAAGAATGGGGGTGAGAGTAAGGGCTTCTGCAGACGCGGTGATGAGACAGAAGAGAGATGATGAGAGAGACAGACAGACAGACAGAGAGATAGACAGACAGACAGACAGACAGAGAGACAGATAGACCAGACAGATAGATAGAGACAGACAGAGAGACAGACAGGACAGAGAGACAGACAGACAGACAACAGACAGACAGACGAGCAGAGAGACAGACAGACAGAGTGAGACAGACAGACAGGACAAAAGATAGACGACAGACAGACAGAAGAAGACAGACAGACAGCAGGGAGAGACAGACAGACAGAAACCGACAGACAGACAGACAGACAGAAAGAAGGGAGAGAGGACAGACAGACAGAAGAGAGAGAGACAGACAGACAGACAGAAAGAGACAGACAGACATATAGATAGACAGATTCTTCGTGTAAGAGAGAGACAGACAGGACAAGAGTGAGAGAGAGAGACAGACAGACAGAGATAGAAAGAAAGAGACGGACAGACAGACAGAGATAGAAAGAGAGAGACAGACAGACAGACAGGACAGAGAGCGAGCGACAGAAGACAGAGTCTGAGACAATCATATTATGATTATTATTATGCTACATAAAGTAGTTCTTTAGCTTGTTTGCGTCATTTGCTATTCCTGGTAATATTATAGGTAAAATATATCGTAAAGACATAAAATATGTTTTTCCTTTGTATTAGTGTATATAAATGATATCTAATCAATGAGAGATAATATAAAGCAAAAACAGGACAAACAAAACAAGCTAAAAATAATTTACACAAAAATAATAGTGTTATTTAATAATAATAATAATACATAATAATAATAATAATGATAATAATAATATGAACATAATATGATTATAATAAGAATAATAAGACTATAATAATTAATAGTAGTTCTTTTTTAGCTTTGGTTTAGCTTTGTTTGGTTATTTTGACATTTATTATTATTGTTGTTGTTGTTATATTATTATTACTACACTAAGGTGATAGAGTTATATCACACATATTTATTGTTATTAATGATGATTGTGTAACCAGTTGTGTATTTATTTTGTATTTTGTTATTGGCTACCCTTGTTAAAAATAAGCAGAGGCAAGCAGAACTCTTCGCAGTATGAGGAGAAGGCGATTAACTTTATTTTAGTCATAGTCGTCTGTCATTAACTGGTGTTCATGACAGACTGATTTCAGCTAAAAAAAACTAACAAAACCTGCAGATGAGACACACTCGAGTCGAGAGACGAGACTTCAGAAAGCAACTCTAACATCAGCAAATAAAGCGGCGCTTCAGTGTGGAAAACTGCGAAAGCGAAGCTGCTAAATGGGCCAGAAAGATGCTGAATCTCTGCTCCAGTTTCTATTTAATAACAGCGATGTGAGGAATATCTCCTCATCGGGGAAATTTGAGGAAGTATATGAGAACTAGTAATAGAAAATAATTCACACAACACACACACACACTCACACACACTCACCACACACACACACACACCACAAACGCACACACACACAAACACACACTCACACTCACACACACACTTACACACACACACACACTTACACACACCCACACACACACACACACACACACACCCCACACACACACACACACACACACACACACACACACACACACTCACACACACACACACACACACACAATCCCACACACACCACTCACTCACACACACACACCACACACACACACACCACACGCACACACACACACACAACACACTCACACACACACACACACACACACACACTCACCACACACACAACAAACACACACACACACACACACAAACACCACACACACACACCACACACACAAACAAACACACACACAAATGAATTATCCTGATATTGTTCTGGTTACGGTTGTAATGAAAGACAGCGCAGAATCAGGTCAGGGATTAACAGTTTAAATAGTTTAAAAGTTTCCCACAATACTCATACTTATCTGTAAAAATCCGGTAGCGTATATTAATCTGTTAGGTAAATCTGCAACCTTTCTATATATATTTTATTATTTATAATTGTATAAAAATTGTAAATGTCTGTGGTAGATTTATTGCCTGAGGGAAACCCCCCAAGGGGGTTAAGTGTGTTTACTGGTAAGTACCCAAACTTTGTTACACTAGTGGAAATTGCAAAGCTCTTCCAAAATAAAAGTAAGATTTAAAAATAGCTATTTGGCTCGTATATTTAGTGAGTTCAATCTAACAATATCATTTAGGTTGGTAAACGAAACTGATATTATTGGATTACATTTTACAAGCAAATACAATTTAGTTTTCAAATTTATTTTAATTTATGTTGTTACTTTCATTTCTGACATTTGTGACATTTTTTCTACACCAAATATTTGGTGTGGGTTTTACTGGTGTAGGATTGAACAATTTTCATTTAGAAATCGCTAATACATTTCACAAACAATTACAAAGAAAAGTACCAATGAATTAAACGTGACATTTTGAAAGACTAAAATAGTTATTTTTTCTTATAAGAGATACTCCAATAATCTTTATTTACAGCTTTGAAAAATCATTTTTAGAGTATAAGGTAGAGTATATTTCAACAGGTTAAACACATGAGATGTTTCAGGCCTTGTTTTGTGCCTGTCCATGGAAAGTTTCTCCGTTTTCATGAATCGTGGTTTATTGTGAGATTATGAAGGCTCTTCTGCCGATCCGTTCCTGAAGTCCAGTCTGGATTCGGAGCACAGCATGTCAGGAGATTTTTATTAGGATGAATAACGCTGGAATGGTCCGTCAGATTTTCATAAGTGTTTAATGAAACTTCCAGCTCATCTGTAAACCAAAAGCAGATGTTTGATTTATGAGGCGTTGCGTTCTCATAAGACGAGGCGTTCATGCATAAACGCGTTCAGGGCTTATTTTGCATGATTCTCCATGGCCTGGTCAGAAGGCCTCCAGGACGCGGCATCAGAACGAGCCGGCAGAAGATAATAATTCTGACTTTCTCAATGAGAGATGAAATGTTTACTCATTCGGAGCCGCCCGCGGCCGTCGAGCGCTCTGCTCTTAAAAACAGAAATGAATCTGGGATTGAAGACAAGTGAAACAGAAGCAGAAATATCTGCACGTCCAGCGGCTCAGAGGACTGAAGTCACACGCAAACCCACGTCAGCGCATTAGATAACAGCAATGAGAAGAAGCTCAGACAAGAAGGATGAAGAACCAACAGCAAATGAACACCGAGGTGAAACATGTTAAGATTGTCATGGTTTGCTGTAAACAAACATGCACGAGAAAGAAGAAGATAAAGGTTCCAAAAGTCTTTCATTCAAAACACAGGCAGTTCCAACAACACAGATGAAACTCAGATGTAGAAGAGACGAGGCAGGACGAACTGAACAGCAACAGAGAGGACTTAAATACTAGTGGAAACGACGTGAACACAGCTGAACTAAACGACTAATCAAACAAAGAGAACCGGCGCAAACACAGTCTAAACAGTGTGAAAATATCATATGCATTCCATATACATGACTGAAGTCCTCACCCTCTGGTGTTGTCCGGGCGTTTTTGACCAAAACAATGTTACAAGTTTTTTTGTTGTTGTTGTTGTTGGTATGAACACACTCGTTCATTCGTTCGTTCATTCATTCATTCAATGAATGAATTAATGACATTATTCCAAAAGGTTAAATCGTCCTGACAAAAACAGTCACATGTGTACTGTTTGTGGTCCAAAATGACGGCACTGGAAACAAATAGGAAGTGTTACTGAAAGTTAATTTTTTGAGATATCAACTTGTTTAGATATAGCTTTGATTTTTCTCAGTAATCTGCCAAGTGTCTTCTTTAAAAAGAGACCAAACTTAAGTGTGTGCTCCAGAGCATTCAAGATTTACGTTGGAAATGTCATTTTCAGGTGGTTCAAGTGGTTAACAGGTAATAAATGGATCATAACTATTGCATAAATATGATTTCGTACCATAAAATCCCCATTCATTTCATTGAAAAAAACTGATTAAACTGATGACAAGGCTTTTTTTCTGTTCTTCTGATAGTAATGAATATAATTTGTAACCATGATGACATTGACTAAAAGACGTTCATAAGACCTAAAAGTCTTTATTTAAAAAAATGCATCTAATTTTGAACACAGCGGCGTCACAGGCGTTATCTGTAGCTCATCATCCTGTAAATGTCAGCAGGATCCTCAAACGCTCGGCCGCTCGCGGGGAAAGAGGCTGTTTTCCTCAAATGTCAAGTGTCTTTTAAACACTGGCCTGCAGTTTGCACTGAAAACACTCAGATGTGGTATTATCCCACACAAATTCTGCAATCAGACACATGATGGCTATGAATCCGGACCGTTCACTCAGATGCCGTTATAGTTTTTAGTATGAATTTGAACCTGTTTTTATAGTTTCTGTTTTCAGTTTTCTTGTGTATTTTTGTCATTTTTAATTGTTTGTTTTTGAATGTCTGTATAGTTTTGGCAACTAGCTATGATAAAAATAAAAAATAAAGCCTTTATTTGATATATTTATTATTATTATTTTGCTTTAGTTTAGTTTAGTCTGTTTACATGGGCTTCTATACTCTGCTGTCAGAGAATCATGTGCATTTGGGCTCCTTATACAGTTGAAAGTTATGCTCAAATATATGTTTACTGTTTCTATAAATAAATAATATGGACTGAATTGATTCAAAGATCAGGTCTGCAATGGAGTCTTTGTTCGTTTTGATCAAGTTGAACCTGAAACCGATTTACCATTTCAACTTCAGTTGCCCAAGCAGACGTAATTCTTATCTTATCATAACTGACGTATGATTTAATAACTAATTTCTGAATTCTGTTAGTCGGTTAGTGCACTGGTTCTCATGTCCAGTCCTGGGGATTTTTAAACACACCTGCTTCAGATCTTCCGTTTGTTGGGTTAGTGCGTAGTTTAATCAGTTGATGAATTCTGGATGATGTGGGATCAGTGAGAGACGGGGTCAAAGGTCGCGGCGGATCAGTGCTAGCTGAGCAGCAGTGCTGTGTTCAGTAGGAGCCGACGCGTTTCTGAAAGTTAGCGACTAGAACAGCTGAAGCTCACACACAGATGACAGGAACATTCATCACATCCCACTGATTTATAACACACACACACACACACTTACAGACATAGAGACATATAATTCTGTTATAATAAATGGCATTAGAGTGAGATTCACTCTGAGCCGCTGAGATTTCTCATGCTTTGCTCTGCTCTTTTCTGATCTAAACACACACGAACGTTCTCACAGTGTTTTTCAGCATGCTGGAACTTTCCGCTCGCTTCTGTTCTGTGTCTTTACCGAGCTAATGATTTGTTTTTTTCTATCTACTAACCCTAAATCCTCACACGCACACACCTTTCTGCGTTTCTATAATTGCTGTATCATTACTTTGTTTCTGTATCGTAAGTCTATTTCTTCAGCATTGCAAAAGATGCTTGATTTTAACCTGGAGTTGTGAGCTTGCAGTCTGAAATGAATGTGATGAAATATAAAAGACACCTTCGCACGCAAAAATGTGTAGAGCACGAGCAGTGTGGTCCACTTCACAAACAAACAAATGACTCTTATGATCAAATCGATTCAACTCACATGAGCTGAGCCAGTCTGACGAAGCCATCGGTGACTGAACTCAAAGCAGGTAGTTAGCATTGCTGTCAGTGATTTCTGCTTGAAATAAGTAAGTTAAGTCTTCTTAGGGCTTATGAAAATTCATATGATTGTTCATACTCTGACATGTAGTTAAAGATTCACATTTGGAGCAGAACATGCCCATTTGATTACATCTGATTAGTCATCTTATCTATTAGAAATATTAGTTGTAAATATTTATTAATTTGTTGATTTGTTTGTTGGATTACATCAATGTCAAAATTGTGGGCAAATGTGCTTCATTTTCATGAAATAATGAGAATTTTTCCATATGCAAAATATAGATTTCTCTTTTTTATGTTTCTGGGTTGAAAAATGAGATCAAAAAAGATAAAACGCAACATGCGGAACAGAGCACTAATAGAAATGCTAAGAAATGATCCGACCGGAGTCTGAATATGAACCCATCGGAGTCGGTCCAAACACAGCTCTGAGAGTTTCCTGTGGATTTAGAGGATCCAGACGAGAGCTGTTTATTTCTATATTCATTTATTCTAATGAAGGTGTAGACGTGTGCTATGTGCCTGCAAGGAAATACGAACATTGATTATTTTATTCGTTGACTTCTTCACACTAATAATAATATCATTCACACGACTGTCTCCTGTGTTAACTATGGGATGTCGGCTACTTGGCACTCCCGTGAGCTCACAGTGCCAACCAGTGGGGCCGTTTCCATGTACGTGGCCACAGTTTTTCGGAAGGGGAGGGCAGGTGGGAGATTTTAACTCCCGGCTTATTATAGGCGCGTTTGCCGATATCGCGTATAGGTCGACAGTGCACCCCAGACGGTCAGCCTGATGTAACCATTAGTCCAAAAGAATAAACAAAGTTTTTTTAAAGAGATTTCTCATGTAAAAAAAAAAAAAAAAAAAAACATTTTAATTGAAAGAAGGGGGTGAATCATTGTGCTGGTTGGTGGTGATGGCTCCCCCGTTTCTATGCTGCGTTGGCCCACGTGTATAAGTCGTTAATCATAATTATACTAGTCGGGTGGGGGCTGCCCCCCCCGCCCCCTTCATTCAAAAAGTAGTGCCACAGACAAGTAAGGGATCAGTTTTTTGTCATCGCCTTGGCCCCGAACTTCTTGGAAATAAATTGTAAGATGAGTGAAAAGCAGTTCTGTCAAACCCTATCATAAACTTGTGTTTCTACGATAACAGTTCCCCCACCTTCATGTCCCAGGCAGTCTGTGGGCCGCCTCCGCTTCAATCTGCGTCGTACATTTACGGTTCTCATTTTTCCTAGTTGTCGTGAACAAATATTGTTTTCCATGCTAACACACATCAAGAATGTAGGATATTTCTCTGTGCCTACATAACAAAGCCTGGGGCAATCTGTTATCTCTGCTGGTGTGTGGGTGTGTGTGTTCGTGTGGTGTGTGGGGTGTTTAGTGTTGGTTCGTTTTGTGTGGACGCCTCCGTGATTTTTTATTTTTCCCCAGCTATTCACTGGCACCCCCTATTATCTTCCTTGCTGGCCCGTTCCCTTTCAGCTGCCGAGATTGTCACCACTTCTTCTTTAAACCTGGTCCTCGATCTTGGTCACCTTATCTACTAACTATTTGAGTGCGTTCAAGCCTTATGCTATCTCTTCTCTTACACCTCACCCTAGCATTCATAACAAACCAGCACCACACGATCTGCTTGTGGCTGGGTTTACGGCTTCGTGCCACGATAGTTTGTCCCCCACCCATGAGGAGAAATAGAACAGATACGGCATACTCACTGTAAAGGTTTCGTCAAGGTTTAGTTACTTCTCTTGATTTTGCACAACTGTTTGCAGTTTTATCTTTACTACTGTTCGGACCAAATGCTTCACTTACTAATGTATTTTGTCCGTAGCATAGTTCAATGGAAAGTGCTGTTAATAGACAGGGACCGGCTTGTCTTTCATGTGGATTTTCTAAGGATGGTGAAGATGCCGGGAGGTTGTCATTTGGTGACCATAAGAGAAGGGGAACCGTAGCATTACAGTGATGTTGTAATGGTTTTTTGAATGTAGAGGACATGGTACAGTACATGGAGGCGGCATGGTGACTGAGAAAAGGGGAGACTATAGTTGCAGTAAGGTTGTCACAATGTTGTTATAGATGGTTGTTTAGAGATTGTCATGGAGATTGTCAGTGAGGTTGTCATGGCGACTGAGATAGAGAGTAGAGTTGCAGTGTAACTAGAATAGTGTAGAGTTGTCTTAAAGGGGTCATATGATGCGATTTCAATTTTTCCTTCTCTCTTTGGAGTGTTACAAGCTCTTAAAGAAAGCATAAAGAAGATCTGTAAAGTTGCAAAGACTAAAGTATCAAATACAAAGAGATATTCTTTATAAAAGTTAAGAGTCAGCCCCACCTACCTAAAACGGCTCGTTCTAAAACTACGCCCCCACATGTCTACATCGCTATGTGGGAAGATTTGCATAACGCCGCCCAAATGTTCACGCAAAGAAAGAAGGCATAACTTTTATTCTCGCTGTAGTATTGTTGCCTCCGCCGCCATGTCCTGAAGACGCTGTGTGTTTCGTTGTGAAAGCGAAAATACTTTGTTTGGTCTTCCAAAAGAGGATGATATTCACTTTGTCATGCCTAGAGCTTATCCGTGCTGGTCGTTGAGGAAATACATAAACTTTACGCTGTGGATCGCCGGATCGGCTTTCACCGTGGACGAAGCGGAGTCCAGCCCGGGGTCGTCACATGTGGTTGCCACAAGCATCACAGTATGGTGAGGGGCGTAACATTTCCGTCACACGCTTGAGGAATTCGGCCAATCACAACGCACTGGATAGCTGGCCAATCACAGCACACCTCGCTTTTCAGACCGATGAGCTTTGTAAAAATTCGTTTTGACGCACCGCTCCCTTTTTTCAGAAAGGCTGGGCATAGAGGAGAAACATTAATGCACAATATGTGGAAAATAATGTTTTTTTAACCTTAAACCGCATAAACACATTTCATTACACCAAATACACAAAATAATGTTCTTTTTAGCAACATCATATGGCCCCTTTAAGGTTGTCACAGTCCTGTTTTAGATGGTTGTTTAGAGTTGCAGTGAGGTTGCATTGGTAGCTGTCATAGAGTTAGAATTGTAGCGAAGTTGTCATAGTGCTGTGATCGATGGTGTGTAGAGTTGCAGTGGGGTTGTCATGGCGACTGATAGAGGGAGGAGTTGCAATGAGGTTGTGGTAACATAAATAATGTACAGTTGCATTGAGGTTTTCACAGAGTTGTGATAGACGGTTGTGTACAGTTGCAATGAGGTTGTCATGGTGATGGTGATGATTGTGCAGAATTGCAGAGAGACTGTCAGATAGTTGAGTAGATATGCAGTGAGGTTGTCATGGCCAATGTGATAGAGGAGACAGTTGCAGTGAGGTTGTCATGGCAGCAGTGACACAGTTGCAATGAGGTTTTCATTGGAAGCAGTGATGCTGTTACAGTGAGGTTGTCATGGCAGCGGTGATACAGTTACAGTGAGGTTGTCATGGCAGCGGATGCCATGATGTTGCCCCTACAGTGAGGTTGTCATGGCAGCGGTGATACAGTTATAGTGAGGTTGTCATGGCAGCTGTGGTACAGTTACAGTGAGGTTGTCATGGCAGCGGTGATACAGTTATAGTGAGGTTGTCATGGCAGCGGTGATACAGTTATAGTGAGGTTGTCATGGCAGCGGTGATACAGTTATAGTGAGGTTGTCATGGCAGCGGTGATACAGTTATAGTGAGGTTGTCATGGCAGCGGTGATACAGTTATAGTGAGGTTGTCATGGCAGCTGTGGTACAGTTACAGTGAGGTTGTCATGGCAGCAGTGACACAGTTGCAATGAGGTTTTCATGGCAGCAGTGATGCTGTTACAGTGAGGTTGTCATGGAAGCGGTGATACAGTTACAATGAGGTTGTCATGGAAGCGGTGATACAGTTACAGTGAGGTTGCCATGGCAGCGGTGATACAGTTACAGTGAGGTTGTCATGCAGTGGTGATACAGTTGCAGTGAGGTTGTCATGGCAGCGGTGATACAGTTACAGTGAGGTTGTCATGGTAGCAGTGATAAGGTAAACTCCCTGCTCAACCTCTCTGAGACTGTGATAGAGGATCGAGTGGAGCTGCAGAGAGTTTTTCTCCCATCACTAATGTAGAAGAGATTGAGTTGTTGTCCAGCACAGATTTGAGTGTATCAGGTTGTCTTTCTTCCTGTTAGGTTGTCGGATAATGACGTCTGATCAAATCATCTCTCTCTCTACAGTGGAATGTGTCTCCTGTTCTCCTCCTGGATGTCTAGTAAGTCACTTACAGTCAGGCGTTCCTCCTCTCATCGCTCACTAATGAACTCCTAAAGCACTCACTGCAGGAGAGCACGGACCACACGCGTGTGAGCCGGGAGAACGGGAAAATCCTTCCCAGTGTCCAGTGTTACTGCATTGAGAGAGAAATGACAGATTGGCAGAAAGAGAAAAGAGTCTCTATAAAGAGACAAACTAGGGTTGACAGAGCGGCAGACGGTCTGTTTTAGGATCTCAATGCGAACATCTTCAGAGATGCTGCTGTTCCCTTCTCTCCTAAACCTCATCTGTACTTGCTCAGCTCTCTGATGGAGAACAGTGAATATCAAATAACACACTACAGTTAAAGGTACTGTACATGTGCTTTAGTATGTTAGACAACACATCAAAATAACTGTACTAGGATAGTACAACTTTTAATTTGACATTATTACAAAGTGTACCTAAGTGTGTTAAAACGCGTGAAAGTGACTTCCCCAGTTTCCCAGCACCAATCCAGAACACCCTAGCAATTATTTGACCACACCACTAACATGTTCTTCAGATGATGTACTGATTTAGATACTAGCTCTATCATCACAAGCGCTCGTGTTTCTTCAGCACATATCTCCACCTGTCTCTCATCTCGTATAATTAAGCCATTTTAAATTCCATTTTGTGATGGTAAACGAGCGTCGTCTGGAAGCAGGCAGGATTGAGAGTCGGTGCAGGATCACAGGCAGATCTTCATTCTGACAGCAGAGCAGATGAAAGCCAGCGCTGATGAATACCGCGAGTCTCTCAGAACTTTGTTATTTTTACCTGTCAGGTGTGTATCGCTGTGTTTCATTTGAGTCAGTTTCAGGGATTCTGACGGCTGCTTCCTGCCCGCACAACGTCAACTTCTGCAGCACAGAGCTGTCACGCGTGTGTGTGTGTGTGTGTGTGTGTGTGTGTGTGGGCATCCGTCAGGTCCTTGTTAGCTGCTTTCCCACATCAGTTTGCAGCTTGAAAACTTTCCTCTGGCTGTTTTGAGTTGTTTTGTAGAGTTCGACTCCTGATTGGTGTTTGGCCGTCAGAGAAACCGTATGTTGGTCAGAATTCTGTCTCACTTTTGACTGGTCCACTTTGCAGTTTAGTCTAGCTAGACTACAGCACCCACACTCACACACACACACACACACACACACACACACACACTCACACTCACACACACACACACAAACACACACACACTACAGATTTCAGACCTGTTTGAAGGTCTGATCTAATGAACAATGTTTTGTGCAAATGAGAGTTTGAAATCCATCAGCAATGAGAACAGCCAATGAGACTGTGAGAGCGTGAGAGCGGAGCCAGGCATTGGCTGTCTGACTGACATGCAAATGACTGACCACAATTTGTTTTGTTTTTATCTTGTTTTTTGTTTATAAGACAAATTCATTGAGCAGACGGTTTTTGTCCCACAGCTGTTTTAAAGCATTTATCGTTTATTTATTTGTTTGTTTGTACTGGGATGTATTTAGCATGTTAGACAAACATAGTCTTTTATTAATTTTGTCTGCTTAATATTTAGCACTGGAAAATATCAAAAATCACAACTATCAGGCTTGTTTTTTGCTTAAAGGGGTCCTATTATGCTCTTTTACAAAGTCTTGATTTTGTTTTGGGGGTGTACTAGAACATGCTCTCATGCTTGGTGGTTCGAAAAACGCATTATTTTTCACATAATTTACATTATTACAATACCTTTCTCCCCAGGCTGGCACAAACGGCTGGATTAGTTCTGGCTTTGATGAAGGTCCGCCTTCCGAAAAACAAAATGTGTTGTGATTGGTTAGCTGTCCCAGTGCGTTGTGATTGGTGAACAGCTTAGACGGTGATTCAGTACTGCCACGCCCCCTTGCTCCATCTTTCAACAAAAACATTTGGGCGAATCCGGCACTGTACTCCCTCATGTTGTGGAAGCTGTCCTCAGTAAAATGCGCAGCACACAATAGCAAATTGGGGTTATAATGCTCAGGAACAGAGTTAAAAAATAAATTGCAACCACTGTTTCCGGACATCATCCGCTTTCGGAAGCCCAAACAAAGACGTTTGGGCACGGAGGTGAAAAAAAAGAGTTTCAGGCGGTCGCACACCGGACGAGAAGCGCAGCGTCGCGCCACATCTTTAAAATTAAAATACATTATTTTCTATGAGTGTAGCACACCGTTCGGCGTCTGTCCGCGGCGCCCATCTACGTCGTTTGTACTTGTAAGAGTTGTTCTAGACATGCCGAAAATTTGAATCTACAGCACAGCAGCTCTTCTTCTTCTTGGTCTTCTCTGATGCACTCACTCAACAAAGCGTTCTAACCACAACCTCACCCCTCCCCACCCCCCAACCATTCGAATTTCTGTAGGCAGGAATTATTTTTAATGATATTCTAATGAGCCGCTTTGTGATATCATAAAGCCCGGAAAACAAACGCTGTAGTCCAAACGAGCCGTTCGTTGTAGTTCTTGAAAAGGGATTTTTAAAAAACTAAATATCTCCCTTTGGAGTGGACTTTGAGATTTGTAACTTTGTAATCCCAATTTCTGCTCAAACATACACACTACACACTGACTAAAATTAAAAAAGTGAAAAAGCATAATAGGACCCCTTTAATGTTTGTGACTGTTGCAGACCTAATATATAATGTATGTAAAATAAAACACAGCTCATATAATATTTAGTTTGAGCTTCTGAGGTTATGAATCAATACTGTCTTAAGCACTTCTTTCCACTGACAAAAATAAAGAAAATACAAATGTGGAGTTTGTTCCAGCAGTGCTGCAGTCTCTCCTTCGTTGAGATTGCAGTGCTTCATCTTCAGTCTTGTGTTCTGTTATCGTCATAAACTGTAAACCTGATCTATACTTATATGTGCAGTATATTGAGAATTTGAGTGTAAATCTGATTCAGTCCGTCAGTGCAGTGATAGTCTGCTGGAGCACAGATGATACAGAGAGCAAAACGCAATGTAAAAAGAGTAAAAAGAGTCATAAATTCACATAGTTTTCATGTTCAACGTGTCTCGGTCTATAAAGTTGTGGTTGAGTTTAATTTATGGTGTGTGTGTGTGTGTGTGTGTGTGTGTGTGTATGTGCTGGTTTGATGGATGTCAGTGAGCTGTTTGAGGCCAGTAGCTGAAAGTTTTGTTGACCAAAAAATGTGACTGTGATGTTAATTAAACAGAAAAACTGACACACTTGATTAATATTCTGCTGTAGCATGCAACACTAAGAGAGAATTTTGATGTATTAGTACACACTTATATCACACACACACACACACACACACACACACACAACTCCCTCTCACGCTCTCGCTCTCTCTCTCTCTGTGAGTCAGTGATTTTCTCCAGTGGCTCCAGTGTGTCCAGTCATTGATTAGACGTGATCAATTATTAATCAAGCTGCTTAAAGGAACTGCTTAGTTTCACACTTCCAAACAGAAATCAGTGTAGAGTCCCATAATACATTATCCATGATAATAAATCTATTTTAATACTTTTTAAACAAGTAATAGTTTCCTACCTTAAGCCCAAAGTTTTGGACCATAACTACCATAGACATTTAGGTTTACAGGACAATATAACGTTTAGTGATCAATAAATATGAAAGTTTTATGCTCAGTTCTTTAAAATTTTCCCTTTGCACTTAGAAATATCAATAATTATCACTACTAAACCTAAGCTTAGCATTGTGAAGCGTTGCTTTATTTTAACCCAGTCACAGTACGTGTCTTTTTTTCTATTTCATGGACTTTTAGTTTGTTTCACCTTCTTTTCCTGTCTTTTGTTCCTGATTCCTTTGTTTCTGCACTTAGCACTGCAATCTTCTTTATTGCCTATCAAGCCATGATAGAACACAAGACCTACCGATAATATGGATCTAGCCTTCGTTCAAATCCTCAAGGACCTTGCGCATGAGATTTTAGATCCGGCTCATGTCATCCATTACCCCGGTGAGTCCCTCAGCATGGTCTTATACAAGGGACTCTGTGCGCAGGTGCACAGATGAAGGCTCATCTGACTGAGGATTGTCCTCAAGGGTCATTTTGTGAGGATGTAAAGTATGTACTCTACCACAGCAGTTCCCCTTTCATGGTGGGTGAGGAGAAGGATCAAACTCCAGCTCCAACGCCTGCCACGGATCCACAGCCTGAGCCCATGCCCACCACAGACCTGAAACCAGAGCCCTCACTGAAAATGGAGCTAGAGCCTGCCTTGATGTCCATCCCAGAGCTGAAGCCCGCCTCCATGTCCATCGGGGAGTCCAGTGCTGTGGAATGGCTCATCAACTGGATGCTACAGAGCCAATTCCCACCCTTGTCCCTGCCCTCAAGCCACTTCCTCCTCTGTCTGGATGTCCGGTCCCATCTGGAGTCCTTCCTTCCCCGCTGATTAGGGATGGGCGATATGGGCTTAAAAATATATCACGATATTTCTGGTATTTATTACGATAACAATATCAATGACGGTAATACAGGGAATCCTGTTTCTTTAGAGAAAAATATTATCTTTCCTATTTTTACTCAAAATAGGGTGTTTGTATGCATTAATGAGTACACACGTAATGTAAAGACTGTTTAATTCATACTGGAAGCCGGAGGGCGCTCTTGCACAGAAACTCCACATATGCATCGCATGCTCCAGGAAGGTATCCAGTTATCGCTGAGTAAAATGCACAACAGAGATAGAGACATTTTAACTGATGAAACTTGAGGAAAATAAACATACGATTGCACAAAATATATGGTTTATCTGTGTTCTTCAATCTTGGGTATTTTTATAAGGAAAGTATATTTATAATGCAATGTTAATCGACATGGCCTTTATCACTGTATATAATACTATCATTCTGTAATATGAACCCACGTCTGGTCACAAAAATAAGTATTTCAAACACTCGACTATGTTATTAAGTTCATTTGGAGAAAAAGCATGTCAGTAAATTATATCTTGGACAACAGGTTTTTAAACAGGCTCATACACATGCAAAACTGAATTGCACATGTGCTACTGTAGTACATTTATTCAGACCGATTTTTGTGCACTGTACAGCCCTAACCAAACCAGTTACAGATTGTAAAAGGAGCTCGAGCTCCTCATTTAGCGATATAGGCTACTCCTCCTCAATTTCACGTCCGCCTTCCGTGATGTCGCCCCGCACTGTCGCGCACAGAAATATGTCAACAACTAGACTTTATCGTTATTATGGGGGGAAGACTAATTCTTATCGTGGGGATACTTTTTACCGGTATATCGCAAACGATAAGATATCGCCCATCCCTACCGCTGATCCCATCCAGTCTCCAAGCTCCTTCCTCTGATTTGGTCCTGTCTAGCTGCCAAGTTCCCTCATCGCAGCTGGATCTCCCCAGTTCCCACACTGCCTCACCTTGACCTAAGAAGTTATCCATACCCCGTCATCCTCGCTAGTTCCATCACAGCACCGCAGCTCCTCCTTCCCTACTGGCTCTGTCGAGCTCCCCAGCTCCTCTTTGGGCTTCCCCAAGTGCTCAGATCCCCCTGCTCCACCTCAGGTCTCCGAGCCCAGAATTCCACCTCAGTTTGTTGCCCCATCAGTTCCACCTTGGCTCCACGCTCCGTCTCCCCCATGGACCATCATCCCACTGGCTCCACCTCGGTCCCACAAGCCTGCAGCTCCTTCTTGGTTATCCAGACTGTCTGTGTCACCCTGGGTCCTGTGCCATTCGTCTAACGATGTAGCAGGTACACCGGGTGTTATGGGAAGTGTTCCCGGTTCCGATTGTCCTAATTAATGCAGCCTAAAAATCCTTTAACAGATTTAAATATTTGAAATGTTTTAGTGTGTCATGTGTAAGCCAGGTTAAAGAGATGGTTCTTTAATCTGGATTTAAACTGACAGATGTCCTTCCTACAAACAATGTTATGTATGTTTATTCCCGAGTGTTGGGATCTAAAAAGGAACGGATCGCGCCCAGCAGTTGATTTTGTTATTCTAGGTATTATCAAATTGCCAGAGTTTTGAGAATGCAGTGGACGTGGAGGACTATATTGCGACAAGAGCTTGTTCAAATACTGAGGTTCTTAACCATTCAGGGCTTTATAAGTAATAAGCAAGATTTTAAAATCTATATGAAGTTTAATATGTAGCCAGTGCAGTGTTGACAGAACCAGGTTAATATGGTCTTACTTCCTTGTTCTAGTAAGAACTCTAGCTGCTGCATGTTTGAACCAGCTGGAGTTTGTTTATTAAGGTTTTATTTGTTTGTCTTACACAACCACCCTATAAAGCATTACAATAATCTAACCTAGAGGTCATGAACGCATGAATTAACATTTCTGCATTTGACATTGAGAGCATAGGTCGTAATTTATATATATATATTTTTAGATGGAAAATGCAGTTTTACAAATGCTAGAAACGTGGCTTTCAAAGAAAAAAATGCTATCAAATAGCTCACCTAGGCTCCTAACTGATGACGAAGAATTGACAGAGCAGCCATCAAGTCTTAGAGAGTGTTCTAGGTTATTATATGCAGAGTTTTTAGGTCCTATAATTAACACCTCTGTTTTTTCAGAATTTAGCAGTAAGAAATTACTCGTCATCCAGTTTTTTATATCGACTATGCATTCCATTATTTTTTCAAATTGGTGTTTCGCCGGGCTGCGAAGAAATATAGAGCTGATTATCATCAGCATAACAGTGAAAGCTAACACCATGTTTACTGATGATATCTCCCAAAGGTAACATGTTATGCGTGAAGAGTAACGGCCCTAGTACTGTGCCTTGAGGTACTCCATACTGCACTTGTGATCGATATGATACCTCTTCATTCACTGCTACGAATTGATGGCGGTCAGATAAGTACGATTTGAACCATGCTAATGCACTTCCATTAATGCCAACAACGTTTTCTAGTCTATTCAAAAGAATGTTGTGGTCAATAGTGTCGAACGCAGCACTAAGATCCAATAGCACTAATAGAGAGATACAACCACGATCGGATGATAAGAGCCGGTGATTTTTAACTCTGATGAGAGCAGTCTCAGTACTGTGATATGGTCTAAATCCTGACTGGAATCCTCACAGATTCCATTTTTCCTCTAAGAAGGAATATAATTGTGAGGATACTACCTTTTCTAGTATCTTGGACAGAAAAGGGAGATTCAAGATCGGTCTGTAATTAACTAGTTCTTTGGGGTCTCCTTCCCACCTCCTCCACCATGGTTACTTCCACTCAGATATTGTGACAGGAGGCAGCTGCTGGGATGGGGATGTACTATCACAGTTTTGCTCTGTCTCATGGACTTTTAGTTTGTTTTACGTAAGGGATAATGTACATCCAGCCAGTTGATACCTCAGAATAAACCCCGACAGGGTAATCAGGACCCCACGTAAGCGGAGTTTTTTTATCCTGCGATAACAACCACTGTATTACATTATCCCGTTTATTAACCGGCTAACTTACAAATAGTAAATAATTTGACACAAAATATTGATTTCAGTTGAAATATTTGAACACACAGCTTCAGTTAAGACATGAGTTGCGAGCAAGCGGCAAGTTCAAACTACACGGACATTTAAGGGATACGGTGCAGTCATACAGTGCATACTTATTACACAACACTTCACCACATAAATAAATATCTTTGATCGCCATAATTATTTAAGACACAACTGTTTTAAAATCTTACCAGTATCAAAAACTGTTCCTCATAAGCTATAGTGCCGACTTCAGTACCCCGGCTGAGCCTGGTGGTTCAGCTTTTTACCGGGTTGTTAGTGAGGGCATAAACAGACATACCTTGGAATGTGGTGACTGACCGATCAGAATTGAGTATTCCACAGAGCCGTGTAATAATTTGTTTTACTATGTTTCATTCTTGTTTCTTTTGCTCCAGCTGCTCATTTGTTGTACCTATTATGTCTGTTTCTACTTTCATTATCTACCTGTGCGTTATTTGCCTTCAATTTGTTCAGTTCCTTGTCTTGTGTTAACTTACCGTTACGTTTGTTTCCCTGTAGATTTTCTTTGTCGTTTTTGGTCTTAAAGTGTTGCAGTTTCATCTCCGATGAGCCGTGGTATATATTTGTAGGCTTAGTTAACGTTATAAGTTGTAATCTGACACGTTGTTTATAACCCACGCCCCAAATTAGTAGGCACGAGCCTACGGTATAGGTTAAATATTTAACGAATATATTTACTCTAAACTGACATATCATATATAAAATTTAACCCTAAGATTATTACTTTTTTTATTTTTGTTTTATGTTTTTTATTTTAAAACAATTATGAGGGTGTTTTATTGTTTTTTATCTGATATGGGTTGGGGGTTTACCCTTATACACCCAGTTTCTACATTACACCATGCCCACTCTAATTATAACTCGGTAATCTGTGACCTATATAACGGATGTAAACAAAATTTGTCGTCCATAAAAATGAAGTTTTGTTAACACCAAGTTAGTAACTTACCCGCATCTTGTAGTAGACGCTTTAATACCCCCATAACCCCCCTATGGTATTTAAAAACGGTGGGTTTTTTATAAATTAATTACCAACCCCCCACAAACCACCCCCATTATTATTTTACTATACCCCCCGACAACACAATATTAACAATAAAAAGTGAAACATAACCTTATTATCTATATGTTCTTGATGTTTAAACCAAGAGTTACATGAGACCCCCATTGTACCCAAAATTTTAAAAAAAAGGGTTATCCCAATATAGAAACCACCCCCACACGCCCCCTCCCACCTCTCCTTAATTGGAACACCTCCTACACACAAAACCCAAACCCCAATTTTTATATGTTATTACCATAATAAAACTTACCCATACCCCCCACACCCGAGTTTTTTTTAGTGTCTATTTATGTTACCAACACCACTTAAGATACCTACTTGTAACCCGACCTTACACCAAACAGCCCCGAAGAATACCCGGGTAAACATTGTGGGAGGGGGAGGTGGGAAATAGGACCTGAAAAAAGAAAAAAAAAGAAGGGAGGAGGGGGGAGGCGCCGGGGGGGAAGGGAAAAAAAAAAAGGGGGGTGTGGGAAAGGAAGAAGAACAACGCATGCAGTGTCAGAGAAGGGACGATCGATGGAGGAAATAGTGACATGATGAGGGAATAGTGAGGATGAAGGTCACAATCAAAAAAACAACGCTAACTACTGAAAATAATAGCAAACATCATACGAACTCTCGCTCGACGTGTGTTTATCACACCGGCCGCACAACAAAACAAATGCAACAGATTCCTTCGCAATCCTCTGTTATTGGTATATACGGCGGAACAGCGCTCGCGAGAGCAACTCAACACTTTAAAACCACACAAGCAACTGTGGGGGAACTGGTACAAAACCCCCAACGCAACCAAACAAAAAACAAAACCCACACAAAAATTCAAAGACACAAGAACTCCAATATGTGAATCTGTTTCCAGTTTGTTTTGTTGATAAAATCACTAGTCACAATTAGAAGGATGTGTTATTTACTTATTATTGTATAGTGGTTTGCTGTTTTGTAGCATAGATAATAATAATAATCATAGTCAAATAATAAAACAACTCTCTGCTTTCTATTTCGCAACAGGTCAGTGTCAGCATTTTTCACATTCAAATATTTTGGTTTGAATGTGCAAAAAAACAAACAAACATAAATCTCATAATAGTTGTCACTTATACCTCATAGAGTTGATGATAGAGTGACAGAACACATTCTGTATTGAGTATTTGATCAGAAAAAGCACTTTAAGAACTCAGAATGAAATAGCTTTAGGGAGAATTGTATTTAAAATTAAAATGACAATTAGCAGATTATTACAATTGTATTTTCATTTCATTTCATAAATGAGTTTAAAATTCTGTTTTGCCACATATTGTAACTGAGTTGAGTGTCGTGTTAATTAGTAGTAAATCATCGGCAGTGTGACGTGTACTCGGTTTGGGGGGGTCTTGCCTCGCAAGCCTCTGCCCTTTACCAGTGAATAAAGACATTATTGAGTCTCTTTGGGCCATTTTTGCTTTTGAGGACAAGTTGTTATTTGAGTTGTTTTTAATGAGGCAACTTTTTTCAATTTCATCCCCACAAGTAAGCTGATCATAAACCACACACCCACTACACAACATACACACACACACACACACACACACACACACACACACACACACACACACACACACACACACACACACACCACCAACACCACAGGTTGAACGGAGCAGCAGAAGTGAGTCAGTGATTTACAGGCATTTTCCTCCACAGACGTTTATTAATGTTGATAGTCTGACTTGAATTTCGAGCTGATTCTTTTTGCTTACGTGTTTTTCCAGCAGTTCTGTGAGGGGGAAATATAATCTTTATGTTTACCTCGTCTCATTTGGATAATGTGTCATATAAATGCTAAGCTCAGGGAGTTACGGCAGGATTTCGGCGTCTCTGCTGTAGTAATGTTTGATCCATTTCTTACTGTGTTTATGAAGTTCTGCGCGATTTCAAACATGATGCAAATGAACAACAGCAGAATATTAGTCCTGAAATGGTCTATTTACTCACATTCTCTCTCTCTCTCTCCCTCTCTCCCTCGTTATGTTTATTGTGGTTGGGACTCGGTCCAGCAGCCATCTTGG